>CAUYSK010037689.1:0-131436 GCA_963575035.1 Avahi laniger
GGGAAGAGCGTCTGAAGGCAGAACCCCTCTTCCTCAGGGGACTTCTGTTCTCTTAAGCCTTCGGCTGGTTGGAGAGGTCCACCCTCTCTACGGAGGGTCCCCTGCTTTCCTCCAAGTCTGCTGATTTCAATGTTAACTCCATCCGGAACACGCCTCCGCAGCAACTAGCTGTGTTTTGTCACACCTCCGGGCACTGCAGCCTGGGCGCGTGGACACATAAAATGAACCCTCGCAACACGGGGGTGGAACTGGACCCCCTGCTGCCGCCGTGGGTCTGGCGGCCACAAGGGCTCATCGTCCCCACACTCCGCTCCTCCGCAGCTGCAGGTCTGGGCCTCAGCGACTCACACACATCCTCACGCCTGAGGGCGCGGCCGCTGGTCAGCAGGCCCTTCTCTGGCCAGGGCTACCGTCCCTGTGCATTTAGAATCCCAGACGGCTTAGGAGCCCCACTCGGTGTCCAGGTAGGTCCCTGGGGCTCCCCGTGTCTCCTCCCTGCCCCCGCCATAAAGTACCGTGAACCACGCCTGCAAAAGCCTCTTCTGCCCTCAGCGCTGGCCTGCGCGGGGGGACCCCACACTTCCAGCCACGCCAGTGTTACCCCCACGTGGAAGGTGGCGAGTCCCTCCTCCTTCCATGGGACTCCAGGACTTGCAGGCTTCCTGCCACGCAGTCCAGTACCCTGCTCAGGAAAGTTCAATTCAAAATGACAACAACAGAGACAGAGATAACGACGGTGGTGATGAGGGTGATGAGGGGAATAAAGAAGAAATCAGTTTCCATTCAGCTGTGTTTGCTTCTGCAATTCAAAAATTAACTAGAGCAAACACACTGAGGCCTGGACACAGCTGGTCATCCTTTCACTTTGAAGGGAAATAAACTATTTACATTAAATTCAATTTATCAGACAACCCCAGCTATGCAATATTTAGCTCCAGTATACCCACCAAAGAAAGAAATCAATTAAGTATAAGAGGGACCATCTAAAATGACTGTGACCTCTTTCCGGAAGATTTCATATTAACTTGTAGAGAATTTTTATCCAACAAGTTTAACATTTTTAAACCTAAATGTTTCTTTGCAAAGAGAACCTGACACAGAAATACAGCCACCCAGCCAAGGCCCGGAGCTGCAATCTGCAGGACCTACACAATGAGGTTGTCATAAAACCCGTGATAAATTTTGATAGTGATGATAAAAGATTGCTCCAAATCTTCTACCCTCATGCCGTAATTAGTATTAAAGGGATTTCTGGGTTGGCAGGTTTTTCTGCTGTAGATTTAATTTACAGATGGTTTGCTGAAACAAAAAGCAGACATAAATCGAAAATCTATAAATGCATTCATATGTAATGAATGGGGGCTGCTTCTAATTAGTAAAAGGGAAAAACTGCAGGATGTAGAAGGCCTTCTCCGGCCTTGGACGAAAGCATGTGAATCCATTTTATGCCCTTTAATAAGTGTGCATCGTGCTTTCAGAGCTCCATGCAAGGGGCGATATCACAGATATGGATTGGAAATTCTGTGCCTCCCTGGGATGACACGTGCTTGCATCCTTGACAGCTCCTGGAAAATCGTGCGATTCTGCAAATCCCATGAAAGAGAAATTAAACATTTGTGCTATTAGGAGCAGCCGTTGTGTTAGAACACTGCTAAGAAAATCTTTTTTGTTTCTTCCTGTGCCCCCATTTACAAAGAGGCAAATGATTGAATTTGCTTCACCGAATTAAACTTATCCAGCTTCCTGCTGGGTGCTGGGGAGCATTTCTGGAATACCACCTGCAGGGCAGCTGCTCTTTCCTACCCCGCCTGAATATCATTAAACGGCGTCAGACAGCCTCCTGACATGCTGCTGGAAATTTTGGTTTGTCTCTGGGCTCCTCTGAGTTGTGGGGAAGTGGCAAAATATAACAACCACCTTCTGGACAGACACAAACACCCCAGTGATTCAGTAGAAAGGCTGGGAATGAACAGAGTGCGAAAGCAGCCCTGAGCATGACTCTAAGAGAGGAGAGAGGAGGGAGAGGGAGAGAGAAGTGGAGAAGAGAAGGAAGAAAGGAAGGGAAAGAGGGAGAGAGGGAAGAAGAAAAGAAGAAAAGAAGGAAGGAAGGAAGGAAAAAAATGGATCCACCCTTCTCTTGCTCTGAAGGTTACATCAGCCAGCAGATCATTTTCATATATGAACTTAGTTGATTCCATCCTAAGCTAATACTTGCAGGTACCACCCATGCATCCAACAAAGATGTGAGAATATGTTTGTCGATATTCCATTGTGTTTATCTTCATGCAGCCTTCAGCTCGCCTAAGAGTCCTATGTGAATCTCAGCATCACAGCCTCACTGTGGATCTATGCAAATATATATCCGGATGAGGGACCTTGGTGATGAATGAACATGCATCTCTAGCATGACAGGAGGCCATGCGCTCTCTGCCCACAGAACACTGCAGTTTTACGTAAGCATGATGCTGGCCGTTCACACTCACAGGTCAAGGTACCACAGACCGCCCGTCAGACTCTCATAACATGTGACGGGGAGCGTAGCCCCTCTTCATAGTTTGCCATCCCATAATCTCAGTCAAGGAAGACCCTTGTTGCCAAGACCTCCAGTTTTCCAGGGGAAATACGAGCACTCTTTAATTGCGGTAGAGTAGACGGACTGCAAAAAAGAAAATAACAAGCGAATTTAAAGCAAGAAAAGCACCAAGTCTTACTCTGATTTACTCTCAGTGCAGACGTACAACCTCCTCTGCACCAAAACTGTGCACAGTGCAGAGAAGGGTCAGACTCTGCCCCCTTAGGGAGTTAAAGTGCAGGCAATCTGTGCTTACGTCCCTTGTGCTGTGATTATTAGAAAAGTGCACTAATCACTCCACATCTAAAATGTACGTAGTAAGAGAACTGTTTAGGTCTAGCTAATTTTAGGTTTGTTAAGATTTCCATTTCACTCACTGTCGTGGTCACACGCGGTATTCCACAAATGCGAGCCGATCGAGGGAAGGGAGCGTGATGGCACCAAGCGTTGCTGCTGTGAGAAAAACCGGGCAACGTCTTTACCATGCAAGAATTATTCTAGATGAAGAGACTTAAATTTAAATTTTCACTGGTATTTGGCAATACAACTCCTGAGATTTTGTAAAATATTAAGCTGAGATGTTCCTTACTTCATGCTGAATAAAGATCACCCAGGAGCCTCCATAAATCAAATCAGAAATAATCTTCGTTCCACCTTCTCCATCTGCTGAAACACTCTTCATTCTTCAGGGCCAAGGTCAAATGTCCTTTGCTTTTTGACGCTTTTCCTGATGGCCCAGTCAGAATTAATCGCCCCTCTCTGTGCCTTCCCGGCAGGTTGTTTATGACCCACCTGCGTGGATGTTCCTGCTACGGGACGGTCACGCTAAGCTGTCCGCATCCCCGACTCTCCCTCTAGACTGTGAAATCCTCGAGGATGGGAACCGAGTTTTTTATAAATGTTGGGGCTCTCTGGTCTACCAGACAGGACCCTGAGCTTCACAGAAATTCAATAGACTTCTGTTAAAATGAATTTCCATATGGGCTCTAGAACCAGGCAAATCTGAACTAGAATCAGGCTCTGCCACTTAACTGCAGGACATTAGCAAAGTGACTGGACCTCTCTCAGTCTTAATTTCCTTATCTTTAAGGTAGAATTTCTATTCTGGACTCTATTAGGTTGTCATGAGGATTAAGTGAGGTAAAGGAAAAAAGCCTAATATGTAGCAGGCCTAAGAGCTCCTTCCTTTTCCTTTTTCTTTACTCTCCTCCCAACATTGTACAGCTTAGAAAGGCTGAAACGACCACTGACGCTCCGTCACCATAAAGAAGGCAAAACGTCAGCCTTTTGAAGGAACTGCAGTTGGTTTCTTATCAGAAGCAATTCTTTTTCCATAAAGTCTGGAAAGTTGGAAAGAGTTTAAATTACCATAGAAGAAACTTGTTGGCCAGTTTTAAAGAGTCACCCCTTCCAAAGCTTCACCTATAATTACCGGCATATCAGACGAAAATGCAGACCTATTTTCAAGGGCAGTAGGTAAGGTCCGCCTTGAGAATATTTGACTTCTTGGTAGAGACACAGTGCTCTAACCCGAACAGGTGACGGCAGTCCTAATTTTAACAAGAAGGGAAGACCAGATGGACAAGCAGCCTTGTTTGACAGTTGAGACTGCTCACACCAAGTCAGAAGGCCGAACCCTAACCCTAACCCTCCCTGCCCTGCACCGACAGATTTGTCCTTAATCACCAACAGGGAATCTGCATTCCTGGCCCTTTCTAGAGACTGGAACTCAAACTCTCTGATTCCGTAAGAGCAGTGCAGACGCACCGTCCACAGAAGACTGCCCGTGGCTTCATCCATGGACCAGCCCAGGCCGCAGGGAGCAGCGCCCTGCATTGCACCGCTCAGATTTTTGTTCACTCTTGTGCTTGAGGACGACTCCGCAGACTCGATCGCCGCTAAGGGTATTAGTGGAAAGAGGCGCTCAGTATCGGGTTTACCTTTGAAAGCCATCGTGGCAGTTGCTCTGAGTGAAAGTATCCGCTCATCACGAGACTCGCAGGGAAACGGTCCTCCCTGCCTCAGCAACAAGAGCAACGTATTCCGCAAAAGCGTCCGGTTCGCTTGTGCATTACGGACGCCCTGAACCGTGCACCGGTCACCGTTCCTGTTTGCGCTTGGGCTACTCGCAAACCCTGAGCCGCAGGTCTGGCCTCCTGCTAACGCTGGGCCTGGTGCAATGTGTTTGGGGACCAAACGTAACTGTCGCTTTAGTGGCTTTTTCTAACCTTATTTATATTTCCTTTGTCCAGAATTTCTCCCAATGTAGCCTATCGTTTCATACACGTATTTAGAAGCTGTATGAATGTTCTTTCAACGCAGCACCGCGATCGGGGGTGTCCGCGACGCAGGGTTCGCCCGCTCGGGGAAGGCGACTCCTTCCCTGGAGGTCCGGCCTGGGTGAAGGGTTTGTCCTCAGTAGGGAAGGCTGGGAGTCCAGGAGGCTGTTTTAGCGATGAAACCACCAGCCAGAGGGCTCTGGGTCCAGGAAGGGTGGCCGAGTCGCTGCGGTGCGGTTTCGGGCACCCCTGGTTCGGGGAAGGGAGGCCTGAGAGTCCGCGTGTCCCTCGAGCAACCAAGTGGCGTCAATGTCGCCGGCCGGGGACACACTTTGGCAGCAGGGCTCGGCCGAGTGGGGAAGCGGCGGCGGCAACATAGCAGGCGGAAGCCAGCGGGAACAGGCTTGGGAGGGAGGACGAGGAAACGGGAGACTCGGGGCCCCGGCGTCCGTGACCTGATCAGTGCCGGGGGGCGGCGTCCGCGTCCCGTCCCCGCCGGCCCTCCCCGCCGCCTCTGCCCTGGAGGCGCCCCTGGCTCGGTGAGGGTGCCGGCCACGCACGGCCTCTCCCCGCGGGCTCCCCCTGCACCAGCCGCGCGGGAGCACCTGGCTCCCCGCACCTGCGCCGCCCCGCCGCCCAGCACCTGCCCGCGCAGCGGCCGCGCGCTCCCGCCGCCGCCGGGGGACCCGCCTGGGCTGCAGGTGGGGAGTGTGCGGCAGAGGGTTCGGAGGGGGTCGCGGGAGGCAGCTGGCAGCAGGCAAACCATACGGCGGCAGCAGTTAATAAAGGGGGTCTCCGGGGAGCCGTGGTTCAGGCAGGTGCCCGGCGGTCCTGGCGCAGGAGAAGGGGGGCGCCCGGCCGCAGGAGCAGCTGAGCCCGCGGGGCTGCTGGGAGGGGCGACCGAGGGGCGTCGCTGCCCAGACCCGGGCTGGGTCCCCAAGGCAGCACCTAGTGCCTCAGATAAAGAGAAAGGCTGCGAGGAACGTTTGTCTTTGGAAAGTGCATCTCAGCCTGCATCTAAACGGATGCGCTGCTCGGCCAAGCTGAAAAAGAACCTGCTTTTCTGTGCAGGAGATAAAATGATTGCGGTTAGGTTTGCGTGGTTTTGAAAGGGTTGTTGAAAACCCACGTTTTTCTCATTTCGGAGTCCGCTCTTGGACTGTTGTTTGTTTGTTTGTTTCTGTGTTCAATTTAGCCACTGAACTGTCTGTGGTTTTGAAAACATGTCATCCTGAATGACATGTGGAATTATTAGCATAGAGACCTATACTTGAGTAGTAACTCGGTGGTGAGTAATTCATATACCTACATAGACATATGCTTTGTGTTTAATCACATAAGATTAATTATTTTCTTATCCAGTACGATTTTCTGACACCCAATACATACATACATAATATATATATGTGTATTAATATATACATTTCTTTTTTCCTTCTTTTCTTTTCTTTCTGTCAAGCATTGTCCAAACATTAAATGCTCGTTACATACCCTATGAAGATCTCACTTGAGATTTAACCTCAACAGTTACACACTCTCACTTTCTACAAGCTGTTAGGTCATGCTACCCTTGTTAAAGGACCTGAATTAATCCCATTCATAGGAAAGAAATGGCTGAGATTTGATGTCATTAATTAACACCAATATACTGGTAAGTATTGCTTCTTTAAAGCAATAGTCATATTTAAAGAAGAAATTTCTCAAATACCAGAAAAAGAAGTTTTGCTTTATTTATTTGGATTAGGGATCCAGTCAAAACATTGAGATGAGTGAGTGGTAGATTTTGATGGTACCCTTCATGCGTTTTATAGCACATGAGCGTGGGAAGAGGACAGATCAATGACACTGCACAAGAAACACGAATTTGAAAAGTGGATACGCCGAACTTGAAAATGAGCATTATAGTCCTGGGAACAGTCTATATCCAACTTAAATGACAAGTGACCTGCAAAACTTACCTCACCTTCCCAGATCTCACTACCACCTAACCCTACTCTACTCTTTCTTATCCCAGGAAATCATTTTTGATAACTCTGCTGAATCCTGCTTGGACATTATTGCTAAAATTTTCAGGAAAGAGCCAAAATTTTCACCACCGTGCTTGCAACTGTACCAAAATGAAACAAACAAATTATCAGCCCTACTTTTTAAACACTGGTATAAATATGGAATTTACACACACACATTTCCCAGCCTGGGGCTTAACCTTCTTGATGTCCATTTAAAAACATACAAACACATGCGTGCTGATAATATGTATTTCAGCACAAGTAAGGGTCTTTTGAAAATTAAGAAACACATAACAATTCTTTACACCTTTGAAATCACATGATGCTTTACAGTAATGTTACAAGGAGTTGTCACATTGGCCTTTAAACCAATCTGGAGAAGAACAAGGAAGATTTTATCATGCCTGTTTTACAGATAAGGAAAGAGTCTCCAAGCAATTAAATGACCTTCTCAAGGTCAACCGCAATAAAAGATAATGATGAAATTAAAATGCTACTTTTCTTCAGGTACGCTTTTGTCCCTCATGATTCCTGGACACAGACTCTCAGGAAAAATGTTAAGGACAAATAATTCCTGGAGTTGAGCCCTGTTTTCTTGACTGTAAGACGGGGAAAAAAAGGAACATCAAGCATGTTACCTTTCAAAATGAGTGTGTCTCTTTGTCTGGCTGTGGTGGAAAACACTTTAAAGTGATTCTTAAAAGAAACTTAATATCCAAAATGTCTTTGTACTGTTTCCTTCTAACAGCTCTTGGTGTTTAACGCATCCTACATGTGTATGTGTTTCCTCCCAGCGGAATTGTGAGTTTTGTGAGGGCGAGACTTCTGAGTTTTCTGTCATGCCCCAGCACCCAGACCAATGTCTGTCACATAGTATGTGTTCACTAAAGAGATGCTGAGCTGAAGTAGGAGTTATGTTCTTTGTTAATGATCTGAACATGGTGCTGGGAGACAATAGATGTTTAATAAATATATATTAAATAAATAAGTGAGTGAATGATTAGAGAATATTGATATTCCCTAATAGAAATTATCAAGACACATAGTGATCTGAAATAATATATTTATAATATGTTAAACACATAAAGGATTTTCTTACTTGTTTAATGTGTAATATGATTTGTATACTCAGAATAACATGGATTCTTGAACAAATTCAGTTGGAATGATATAAGCAAGTATTGAACCCATCCCAAACAAGATTGACTTTTCATGGAATTATAAAAATCAGTAGAGACTCCATCTCTTAAGCAAAAGCCATAATTTTGTCATGGTGGCACAAGCAAGAGTTCTCCATGTGCCCGACATCCAATGTGAACCCAAAGCCAGACGGAACATCTGACTTAATGTCTGTATTGCAATCTATTTCTCATCATGCGCTTCATAGACACAAGTGAATATTAAACACACATACTGACTGAGACCCTGGAAAGAGCAATCGCAACAGACCCTCTCAGCTTACATGTGGGTGAAGAAGACAGAATCATATTTTTCTGAGATTAAGATATTGTGAAATTTGGCATCATACTTCAGGCTCCAACTTTAGTTGAAGGTAGATGTCACCACAGACACCGAATGACAAAATTCACCATCCATGAGGTATTCTAGAATTGACTGTATTGCTTATGGATGATCCTCTGTTTTCTGCCAACTCCCAAATGTAGCTGGAATTGCATGACTTTACAAATAGCACAAACACTAGGGAGAGTAAGACTGGCCCCTCTCAAGTAGCATGCGCTGCAGTTGAGCTCAGCACAGACAGCCACGCCAGTGTCGTTCCCCGCTGCTCCCTGTGTGATGAGGGACCCACGATTTGCAATTCTTGCCACTGAAATTCCATGCTATGGGAATTCCATGTCTTAATTCCAAGGAGGCCCCTAACCTATCAAGAAAACTTTTCCTGAACAATACCAGTATTTAATTTTTTTCCCTTGCTTTCCACCTCTTCTTGCCAGAAATATGCAGAGAAAGATCTCCTACATAATAAACACAAAATACATCTCTGGAAGAGATGTCTAAAATGCCTTCTTTCTTAGAGTCTACCACCATTACCAAAGTGTCTTGATCCATGTTTGTAAAAAGTACCGTATAATCATACAGAGGTTTCATAAAATATTTTCATATCCTATTTTCAACCTCGTAAATACCTTAGATATAAGTAGGAGTTACTCAGCTGTTTTCCTAGTGACAAAATCGAAGCTCATGCAGAAGAGGTGCCTAGTTTTAAATTCCTAAATTTAGTAAATGGACGTTCTAAGCCATAAAGTCTGAACTCCTGATTGAAAATTTATTATACTAAAGACTCTGCAGCGGACCTGTGTATTTCTGGTGCAGCATGCATGGAAATATGCCTAAAATTTGGTCAAAATCCCACCCAGAAAAACAGGGTTCACATCCTCTAATTATGCCCTATCAGTTAATGAAGAATATTGATGTGAAGAGATACTGTAGTCTGCCTCTTTCTTAAGTAAGCAACCTAGATACCATACACTGTCTTTGGATGAATGCAGATCACGTTCTTCCTGTGGGGGCAGTTTGCATAGTTCTCATATTTTCACTTCTGGGAAACACCGTCAAATTTAGACTTGATTTATGTCAGTGGAGTAGGAGTTTTTATATTTGTCATGTACTTGGTCTTCAGTATGTAGTACAGAATACCTCTCTAACCATTTTTGTACAGGGCATGATATCAATCTATACAGTTGCTGTAATTAGCATTCACACAGTAAACAAGCTTTGGCTGAGGTAGTTGAGCAAGTAAACGTATGATCAGGAAATACTACAAATACCTTTCCTTTTATACCTCAGATCCTATTCTTCATGGTTAGAACCAAAAATAGACACACCAATATTTCACGCGTGCTGTCATTTTTACACCCAGAATACTGTTAAACACCTCCGTGCCCTGTGCTTACGAGAGCTTGAATAGAGGCATGTTGTATGGTATTAGAAAACGCAGAGCGAAATCCTGGGAAAAACACCAAATATGCACAGACAAACTGTATCATTTCTCCACGAGATGGAATGAGAAAACTGAAGGAAAAGACATATTTACTAAGCTTCAGAGGAATGAAAAGAAACTTTAAAACAGGGAAGAAATTGTAGCTGCTCCCTCTGCAAGGTGAAGAATTCCTTCCTGTGTTAGACCAATGCCCTTCTGGTTGGCTGGCTCCATGAGCACACCGAGGAAGAGTGTGAGCGGTCATCAGACTTCCCTCCTTCCCTCTGGGACTTACCCTGGATACTCCTGTCCATTACAGACAGTAACGTTTGCTTTGAGATGTCCTCCAGTTGCTCACATTCAAGGTCCAAGAAATTCCCTCAGATTGTACAATTACATGTCTCAATACATAAATTTGTATAGATTTTATAGTTTTAAGGGCTCCTGTGTATCTGCTTTCATGAGGGGTGGAGAAACCTCCTTAGAAAACTCATTCTAAGGAAAAGAGAACCAAGGTGTTGAAGTTCTGTTGTTGGAAATATTAAGACTTTCGTACTAGAGTAAAAGAATGCGTCTCAGTGGAATACGTTTTGTGTTACAATAGATTTTCCTGCAGGGCAACCCCTGTAGATGCTTCCAAGAAGTGAAAAAAGCCCCAAAGAGTGAATTCACTGAAATATTGTAAGAACTGCATCACCAGGGGAAAACAACAGCTAAGTTCAAGGTGAAGAATAGTCTAGAAATACCACGTACAGTGGCCGAGCAGGGAGCAAGGCCGCCATGTGAGGCGGCAGCAGAACAATGACCCAGAGAGGGGAGACAGTGTCTGTCCCTTCTCTTTTTCTTGGTTCTTTTTCACCTTTTCTCCCCACTCCCTCAAAGTGACTTCGACCTCTGGGTTTTCTTTTTCATGTCTCCATGTGCTCATTTGCCCCGACCATACTGATGCCTGAGAGGTGCCCAGCGCGTAGGTCACCTCGGGGTAGAGGAGGGGAGACCTGCACATCCCCGCCCTTCAGGGAATTCACCGTCAAACAGCAAAGCCTCCTCTTTCAGTCGGATTATTCTTATAATTCTCCTATAACACCCACCACAGTAGTGACGACAGTGTTGGTGAACTGAAATTCACACGAATTGTATTTGTCAGCTCTTCCTGGCTCCAGAATGCATGAAGGAAATGTACGGCAGCATCTCAGGGCTGAAACGCGTCTTTAGAAACAACCTAGAGGGACCGCTGAGAACTTCCTTCATGATATTCCCCGGTTCCCCCACCCCACCCTGTGCTTCTGGGGGGTCCTCTATGGGCCAGGCCTGGGTGTGCCACGGTGAGCAGCTGTGGTCCCTGGGGAAGATGGGGTGTAGCTGTGATAAGCGCCGTGGTAAAGTGATGCATACGGCCCCCCCGGGGACTGATGGGAGGAAGCAAGGATGCTCCCTGAAGTGGGAGACTTTGCTGGAAAAGTTCCTAAAGACACATTGTGCCCACCCATCCCAAGCACTGCACCTCACAGCCTTTCCCTACCGCGCGCTTCTGCAATCCAGTTCATGATCTCACGCTTGCGTAGGTGAATGAAGCGGTCCCCTTTGACCTGAATAAGATGCAAATTGTATTTTCCTTGTTCTCCCAGAATTTTGCCTGAGACCCCGAAGCACAAAGGAGACAGTACACTCACCGCCTGTGCGTTTCGAGGCTGCGACCACCAGACACAGCAAGGAAACCCTGCCAGCGGTAACCGCACCCGCCCTCACAGCAGCGATCATCGGCTTGTTGCCCGTACAGCAGACGTCTTGAAATCCACTGGAGGAGAAAATGTTTCATAGAGAACATGCAAGAGAAAAAAGCTCTGCGGTTTCAGCTCCATCTCCGTGTCAGTTTGCCAGAGCTGCTGTGACAAAGTACCCCAGACTGATGCTTAAATGAAAGGAATTTATTCCTTCAAGGCGGTGGAGCCTGAGATCGGGGTGTCGGCAGGGTCGACTCCTTCTGCTCCAGGCCTCGCTCCTCGGTTGCCAGTAGCCGTCTTCTCTCTGCGTCTCTTCAGGACAATTTCCCTCCGTGTGTTTCTGTGTGTTCAGATTTCCACTCTTTATAAGGAAGTCAGTCCTATTCAGTTTGAGCCCACCCTAATGATCCGATGTTAACTTGGTCATCTGCAAAGACTCTGTCTCCAGATAAGGTCACATTGTGACATCCTGGAAGTGAGGCCTCAACACATGTATTTTGAGGAAACACAATTCAACGCACAATACCCATCCTCTGACCCCTAAAACTCCATGTCCTTCTCACATACAAAATGTATGCCCCGCATCCCGACGTCTCCAAAAGTCCAAACCCAGTCCAGCATCAATTCTAAGTCCAAAATCTCACCTGAATACCTAAATCAAATGAGGGGGAGGCTCAGGGTAAAATCCATCCCTAGGCAAAATTCTCCAGCTGCGAATCTGGGAAAACAGACAACTTACCTGCTTCCAAAATAGAGCAGTGGGACCGGTATAGAACAGACATTCCATTCCAAAAGGGAGAACTCAGAAGGGAAAAAGAGGATACCAAGCCCAAGCAAGTCCGAATCCTATCAGGGTGAATCCCATGAGGTTGTAAGGCTGGGGAGACATCCTCTTTGCTTGACAGTGTCCTTCAGGCCTCCATGGGCCACCCCACAGACCGTGCCTAGGAGTCGAGGCTGGCTAGGATCAAGATGTGGATTTCCAATGGGGGGGCGGTAGGGAGTAGTTCAGGGACTATTGGGGCAAAGAGACCAGAGGGGGGCTCTCACCTGGACACACGAAGGCCTGGCTGGCACCTTCCCGGGAGAGCGAGCAGTGGGCTCTCCCACGATCTGGTGGAGCAAACGCTCCAGGTGCGTCAGTGAGTCTGAGCGAGGTGCAGGAGGGAAGCTGAGAGAGCGCTGCCCTGGAGCTCTGTCAGGCTGTGTCACACGTGATGCTATCACCTGGGGAGAGCAGCTGAGAAGGACCCCAGGGGCCATCTGGAGAGGTCATCCCCCACAGCAGAGCAGGGGTCCAGGGACAAAGGGGTCCCAGCTGCTGGATCCCCGCAGGTCAGTGACCATCCAGCAGCCAAGCAAGAAGCCCAACAGCACCGCCGTGTGAACGTAGCTCTTCACCCCTTTCCGTCCCAGGCCTTCCCCTCCCTGGGGCCACTCAGCCAGAAGGCAGCACTGGGAGCTGTGCGTGTAAAAGCCCAGAGCAGCCACCTTGCATGTAAATGACAGTGAGCCTGAGCTAGATCTGAGAGAGGACCCCTGGGTGGATGGTGGGAAGAGAATCACAGAGCCCCGTCCTGATCACACTCCACCTCCTCCAGCCTGTGGAATGCAACATTTACATCTCTCAGTGCAGATCCAAATGGTGCTCAGAGACAAAGGAAAATCATGTTAATTTTTCATTATGACAGTGACTACCTGCTGCTGTGGGAGAAAAGACTAATGAGGATTCTGACACTAGCCTAGGTTGAAAGAACATCACTGAGACTGAAGGAGGCTGTGCATAGACACAGGCGGCTTGGATTGCTTAGGTGCTTTTCTTACTTGCCACATTTCTACAAGGAGTATGTGCTACCTTTAAATGGAGGAAGAAAACATGATAAATACCGTAAAGTACTAAAGTCACAATTAAATGACCATATTTTAAAATATAATGAATCCAAAGACGTAAGAGGATGAAACTAAAATAATTTTCCCTAGTTTGTGATTCCATGAGAATGACATTTTTAGTAGTGGATGAACTACAAAATGTGAAGAGGGCAAATGTGACCTTGGAAACCATCTAGTCCAAAATTTTCATGTTACAAATGAAGAAACCAAGGCCCGGGGTGTTGACCGCTGGTCCTCTGATTGCATTGCTGACCCTGATCTATGTTAGCGTGGGGGCAGGAGTCGGGTCTCCCAGGTTCAGACCCCACTCCTCTCTCTGCCAGCTGTGTAGGTTTCTCTAGGGGCAGTAGAGACGTGGGTCCCTGGCAGCCAGCCCCAGTACATGGCTTTATTATACTTTTGCACAGCAACTAATACCTGCTTGTATCATGCCCACAGATAGGCAGAATTCTCCATGAATGGCCCTCTCCAGGGAAAGTCACTCTGTTTCTGTTCGCACTATGATTACTTAGAATTTAATAATTACTTACGCTTCACACAGCTCTGCCCATACCATTGGGATAACACAAATAATATAAATGATATAAATGTTTCATGGCAAAAAATAATCTTAGATATTGTGAATGATGAGAGACAGAGAGGGGAGAAAGAGCCATGGATGCCACAAGGGCCAGGAAAAGAAAAGAAAAGAAAAACAGTGGACACCTGAGTTCCAGTCAATTAAGAAAAAATTCAGTTGATGACAGGGATCATGGGTGTGGGGTAAAGCAGCCCGGGCACAGCCCGCCGCTTCGTCAGAAAGAGTCATTGCTAGGACATTGCCTCATCCCCCTAAGAGGGACTGGAGGGAGACCCTGCGTGTGACAAAACCAAGAATTCCACCTTCCTCACGAGGCCTGTCCATAGTCATCCTCCTCCTGCAGTTGTGCGAACCAAGTCCCAGAAATCTGCAGCATACTCATTTGCTCAAGAGCTACCAACATTCCCTCTCCTCTCTTGGTCATTGTCATTAAAAATAATGACACATTCATAGCCATCGACATGGGTGTTTTCTCACATGACGATAGTAGCCACGTTGGAGGAGATCAGATTTGGTGAATTTTAAAGTTGTGCTTTCAAAATTGACCATCCATTCCTCTTTATATTACAGTCCCATAAAAACACATACCATACCCACAATCACACATGCAAAACCGTGCGTCTTCTTTGGTGTATAACACAAACACGTTAATATAAAGTGAACAGCGTCTCCGAGAGAATAGCCCTCGTCACTCCTGGGAAGGGCAGACTTCTTGCCTCCACCACCTTTCCCTGTGGACCACAGATCCAGGAAGCACACACTGGTTTCTGTGCAGTGCTCCGCCACTCTCTTTGGTTCAGATGGCAGAGAATTAGCACAATGTGCAGAGCCATCTCCCCACCCCACCCATAAGCCCCACCCTGCCTTTCCTGGAGCAATATATTGGGCCTTGGGAGAAACAGAGCAACTGAAAGAGCAGTTTGCGTTGTGTAACACTGCAGCTGAATCAATATGAGAAATACATGTTTTGGGGAAACAGTTATTTAACTTCTTCATAAGAAAAAAAATCCCAGAGTTATCCAGTTCAACACCTTTTCCAGAACAGTTTCCTCCTGCCAAAAAAAAAAAGTTGAATAAATTTATTTTTAATTAAAATAAGGTTTGTTTAAACAGCAAAAGATATCAATTTCTAGCAAATGCCTGGTTGATAGGAACAGTGTGAACACGTGAAATAGTTTGATCTGAAACCACAAACATCCCTGTTGTTGTTAGCTTCAATTTTATGTGTGCGTAAAATTGAGTGTGAGTGTGTTGAGCGTGAGTGTGTGTGTGTGTGTAAGACAGAGAGAGAGAGTGTGTGTGTGAGTGTGTGTGTGTGTGTGTGTGCTGGGTCCGGATGTAACCATGCATTTCACACATCAGCTCATGGTCAAAAAAGTGTGGAAGCCCCTGCTCCCTGCTGCACTGCCCTGCTGCTCCTGTGTTTTTTTTTAATAGTGAAAGAGATGAACCTAGAGAAGCAGAAAGAAAAAACCATGCCTCGCTTGAATTGCAAGGGCAGTGGATTTTGTCCTAAGGGAGAGGGGCTTCCTGCAGGTGGAACTGCTAAGTCCCCACAGCCCACAGTCCATGCTGGGGTGAGTAGCCTGGTTGCAGTGTGGGGACAGGGAGGCCAGTTCGGTGTCTGTTACTAAAAAATGCGTGGAATATTGAGGGAGCCTAAACATACGCATAGATGGTGAAAAGAGGCAGGAGGAAGGGAACTCAGAAGTGATCTAGGTGGGAGAATTGACTGAGCTTACTGAGGGGTGTGAGCAAATATGAAAATTCTTTCACACAGTAGACATTTCTGCAACAACTACTATGTGCCAGGAACTGTTTTAGGCACTGGATAAAAAAATTTAAAATAACAACAATAACATGCATCAGCGTCTAATGTGCAGCATCATTCTAAGCACGTGATATGTATTTAATCATTAAAACAAGTCTAAGATGTAGTTACTATTATCCTACTTTATAGATCAGAAAACTGAGGCCCAGGAAGGGTTAAATAACTGGCTTAAAAGACCCTATCAAGAGAATGAGAAGCCACAGACGGAGGGAGAAATATCTGCAAAAGACATGTCTGATAAAGGGCTGTTATCAAAAATACACAAAGAACTCTTAAAACTTAACAATAAGCACACAACCCGATTAAGAAATGAGCCAAAGATCTTAACAGACATATCATCAAAGAAGATATACAGATGGCAAATAAGCATTTGAAAAGATGTGCCACATCACATGTCATCAGGGAAATGTAAATTAAAACAACAATGAGATATCACTACATATCTATTAGGATGGCTAAAATCCAAAACACTGACAACACCAAATGCCGACAAGGATGTGGAGCAACAGGAACTCTCATTCATTACTGCTAAGAATGCAAAACGGAACAACTACTTTGGAAGACAGTTTGGAAGTTTCTTACACAACTAAACAAACACCACCGATACAACAATCTCATTCTTTGATATTTACGCAAATGAGTTGAACACTTAAATCCACACAAAATCCTGCACGAGGATGCCTATAGCAGTTTTATTTATAATTGCCAAACCTGGAAGCAACCAAGATGACCTTCAGTAGGTGAACGGATAAACTTTAGAACATCCAGACAATAGAATATGATTCAGTGCTAAAAACAGATGAGTTATCAAGCTATGAAAAGATATGGAGGAACTTTAAATGGATATTAGTAAGGGAAAGAAGCCAATCTAAAAAGGTTATATACTGTATGGCGCCCAGTATTTGACATTCTGGAAAAGGCAAGATTGAGGAGACAGTGAAAGGATCGGGTGTGGCCCAAGGGCTAGGAGCTGGGAGCTGTGGGAGGAGGAAGAGGTAGAGCACAGAGGAATTTTAGGGCAGTGAAACTGCTGTGCGCGATACTGTAAGGGTGGATATTTATCATTCTATATTTGTTCGAAGCCACAGAATACACACCACCAAGAGTGACCCCTAAATGTAGGGTTCATGTCCATCGACATGGATCATTATGATGTGTCGATGTTGCTTTACCGATTATAACAAATGTACCAGTGTGGTGGGAAACACTTCTAATGAAGGAGGCTGTGTGTGTGTCGGAACAGGGAGTATACGGGAATGTTCTGTACTTATCATTTGATTTTTCTGTGAACCTGAAACTGCTTGGAAAAATAAATCTATTGTTTAAAAGAATACATAGCTCATATGAATAATAAAAAAGACAAGAATTATTTCAGAGGCATCCATCAGGTTCGTGGAATTCTCTGGTCATTGTTAAGTAAAATGGCTGCATGAGATCCACCAAAAAAAAAAAAAAACAGAAAGAAAAGAAAAGAAAAAAAGACATCAGAAACCAGATTTTCAATCCAAGGCTACACTTCATAGTCTTAGCTCTCAACACCTGCACCAGTATATTTTGAACTTCAAAGATGCCTTGTTAATAGTGTAATTCAGTTGGTTTGAACTAACATTTCAAGGAATGGAATGGAACAGAATAGAATAGAACAGAAAATAGCTTGAATTACACACATAATAAAGAGAGACATTGATTTGTTAAACTTTGATTTCTACTTTGTACATATATAGCATGTGTACTGTGTCATGATGTAAAAATGTGCTTTATAAAATAGGTAATGGTCAAAGTAAGTTTCAAAGCCCTTGTCCTATGCTGTACTGCCCTACTGCTCGGGCTTTAATAGGTCACACTCTATTAAACATCAGCACATGTTTGTTGTTGTAAGATTCACAGGTTAGGGACTACAGGAAGAGCAGCAGTGTATGTGTGTGTGTGTGTGTGTGTGTGTGAGTGTGTGTGTGTGTGTGTGTGTGTGTGTGTAGTGTGAGTTCAATTTATACTCATTACCATGTCCAAAGGACATTTAAGAAGCAACGTCCAGCAGGCAGATGATATTCAGATCTAACCTCAGGATTTAGGTGTGAAGAGGAGATACCTAATAGAGCTGAGCAATGAAGAGTGCATTCATTTCCAGAGGAAATGGAAAGGGAGAAAAAAGGCAAGAGCCCTATGGCATGGCTTCCTTTTAGAGATGCGGAAATGTACATACTTGGAATGCTTCTAAAAATGGCGTTCCTTCAAATGAGTCAAATGTTTACTCAGTGATATTTTTAGCATATTATTTGCTTAAAAAATGCTTCTTCTTCAGAGAAAAAAGGAACATTTTACATTTATTCTGATTGTGTTATAATTTTGAGAGATTCTGTAGAATATCTTACCTCCTCATGCAATAGTCCTTTTAAGTGTAATTTTTTTTGTAAAGATGCAACTGTAAAGTGATAACAATAATCATAAAAATATAGTCATTCATGCCTCTAATCAAATCTGATTCTTAACATTGAACATTAATGAAGTATTCAACAATGTTTAGCATTAATAGAAAAAGTACATATTTTGCTTATAAATAAGTATATAGATAGACACACAAAAATGAAGTGAATATTGGCGTTAAAAAAGATGACCAATGGGTCTATCTGTGATATACATTCAGTGGTTTAAAAAATAGCAGATACATTTCCATTTTATTAAATTATACTTTCAAGAGGTACATTATTAAAGAAAGGCTACATTTTCTATTTGGTAGCCTAAAATTCCTTTAAACAGGTGGTAACTTGTGGTGTTGCAAACATCTGTTTTTCAGGAGTAAATATTGTTCATGTAAGAAGCATGCGAGGTCTCAAACATGTTTCCTTTCTTTTAAAGTTATATTTATTTAAATTTTTTTTCTTAGGGAGCTAAAAGGAAAAAAGTATTCAAATAGCTATTTAGAATTTTTTTCTTTCCTCACTCCAAGTCTTCACTAAGTGCAGTAACATTGTATATGTGGGGTGGGATGTTACAAAATAGCAATCTGGTCAATCTTTGTGAAAACTGTCTCACCCTGCCTGTATCTGGGTGGAGGGCTGGGGATCTGCCGCGGTGCATATCGGGCATCTGCAATGCCTGCTTTAGCACTCCCAATCTTTGCAAGGTGTTTATTCAAAGACTCATTAAACCGTTCCACTTGGTATTCTTAGCCCTGTTCTCTCAAGCTATGGAACCTTCCCTGGTCTAGTTTTATCTTCTCCAACAAATGACCCATCTTTCTTTGAACAGAAATTATGTTTCTTATTTGAAAGAGTAGACTTACATTTCATCTAAGAAGATCACAGCACTATGAGCAAAAAATCCATTATTTTCAGCCCTACTGTACTCAGATCATTCACACTTGAAAGCTAAGCAGGAATTTTGCTGTAGTGTAAAGGCAGCAAATAAACACGGAATTTGCCAAAGATTTTCAAATGCATTTTCTTTCACAGTCTAACATGGTAGGTGCCCTCATGCTTTGCATGCAAATAATGCAGATATTTCAATCCTGCTACCTAGAAGGTGGGTCTGTCCTGCGTTGGGAGGACAGGGTGTGGATTCACCGTCTGCTCCACCCCACCCTCCCATGGTGCTCCCAATCGCTGGGAAACATGTGAGGTAAGAGAAAAACAAGACACAGTGCTCGCCTTGCAGGAGTGAAGATGAATTTTCACACACTGCCTTGGGGTTTACACATCTCCACACTTCAAGTCACCCAGTAGAAATGACTTAAATTCTTTTGGGTTTGATGGCCCTAAAAATAATAAGATTCCAGCATTATCAAGATTTAAGTCGGTCTGAATATTACAAGTATTTGAGGCAGTGTTTTTCTTTAGGGTGTACGGGGGGATGGGGTATAGTGATGGCGGTGATTTTTTCAAATCATGCTCTGTGAAAACATGGTACCATTTATGTTATTAAAGTGCTCAGAAAAGGTCCAATACTTAAGGAAAGTATTATTATTTGCAGGGAGGTCACCTGAAAGGAAGCGAGTTTAGATCACTTGGCTAGTCCCAAATAGCTGACTTCTCCGGTGCACGACTCCAGGCAGGGTCTTTGGAACTACTCAAATTGGCAGGATCCCCGGTGCTGGAGTGTGTGGACTAGACTAGGCCGACGACAGACAACATACAGGAAACGGCGCTTTTCTTGCACTTGCTCCCAGAATACTCATAGATGGGTAGCGGGGACTAAATAAAGAAACACAAAGAAGAACGGGTTTCGAAGTGGCACAGCCAGGTAGACGGGATCTGAGGCTGCTTTCCCTGATCCAGCCTGCCCACCGCGCGGCTGCGCTAACAGCCACCTCTCCACATGCACAGGAAACATTTGGACTCGAAACTCCAATGCACCTTATTTTCCTTGGTTTATGGTGTTTAGCTACAACGGCGAGAGAGTGACCCAGGAGGCTTGCTAGCTCGCAACTGCGAGACTTCAGGTCGAGGCTGCTGGGGAGGGCGCTGGCGCCCGGGGAAGGGGGCAGGGACAAAGAGGAAGAGGAGGACCGGGAAGCAGAAGGAAGCGGGGGAGGGGCCGGGAGGAGGGGGCGGGAGAGGAGCGCGGCGGGGGAGCCCGGATCCTCACTGGCGAGGCCGGGGAAGGGGTGGGGGTGCCGGGCGGCTGGTCCCAGGACCTGCTGAAGAACCGGCTTCGGGAGTGGCCAGATTGAACGCGAGGGCCCGGCGCAAGCCAAGCCCGCAGACCGTTACTCCCGCCCGCGCCGGGGCGGGGCGCGCGGGGGCGCGGCGCAGCCAAACCCGCACGGCGACGTCTCCAGACACGGCCGAGGAGGAAAAACAGACGGAGAAAAAGAACAAAACCGAAAAATGCAAACGGGGGAGGGGCCATGCAGCCTCTCGGGCTTTAAATTGATTTATTCGCCTTAGAGAAAGGGAGAAAGGGAAAAGGAGAACGGAGTCCACGTGCCCTGAGAAGGTTGTGTCGAAGCGCCACCTTCCGTCGGCCAGCGGCCTCGCGGGCCTCCCGGGCGGGCTCGGGCCGCGGCGCCGGGGAGCAGCGGAGCCCCCCTGGGGGCGCGCCTGGGGACAGCTGCGCCCACCCCCGGGCGCCGCGGACCCGGAGCTGGGCTGTGCCGGCCGTCACCGGCTTTGCGCGCGCCTGAGTGTGCACATGGGAAGTGAGCGCGCCCGTCTGCCCACACCGTCGGGCCTCCGGGGGACGGGGCACAAAGGGGCGCTGGGCCTCTCCCGGGACCTGGTCCCCGGCTGGCAGCGGCGCCCAGACTAGCCCGCTCGCCCCGGGGTCGCCCGCCCACCGCTGAGCCGTGCGCAACTCCCAAGCATCCCGGGGAGAGGCGCATCTGTGCACACACGCGGATTTTTTAAAAATAACATATTTCTAGACATGCCTGCTCTTCCCCGCCACCCCCATCTTTGCAAAGCAGCCCTGAGGGCGGGGCCGAGGGGGCGGGGCCTCCGAGTTAATAAAGGGAGATAGGCGGAGCCGGCCACCAGCCATTGGCTGGCCGGGGGAGTGATGTCACCCATATGACACCCTGATAACTAGTTGAGAGAGAGCCCTCAACTTTTTGCAGAAGGAGCGCGCGCGCCTGGGAGTGCTGTGGGGCCGTCGCTTGCGGTGGGAGCCACGAGCCGGAGAGAGGGGTCCCGGGCTGCCTCGACTGCCGCCACCGCCGCCGCCGCCTCTCCCGTTGCTGCCGCAGCTCCCAGCGCGCCGGCGGCCGTCGCCGCCGAAGCCCCCGCAGCCGCTGTGTGCAGCCTGGAAGGGGGGGCGGGGGGGAGGGGGGGAGCCGCGGACGCCGGGTGCCGAGGACTTTGCAACTTGCCCAAGAAGGTGGAGGGGTGGGAGGGGGAGGGGGACCTCCTCACGAGACCGAACGGCCCGGGTTGGAGCGACCAGCCCCGCAGCGGATCATGGTGCAGCAGGCGGAGAGCTTGGAAGCGGAGAGCAACCTGCCCCGGGAGGCGCTGGACACGGAGGAGGGCGAATTCATGGCTTGCAGCCCGGTGGCCCTGGACGAGAGCGACCCAGACTGGTGCAAGACGGCGTCGGGCCACATCAAGCGGCCGATGAACGCATTCATGGTGTGGTCCAAGATCGAGCGCAGGAAGATCATGGAGCAGTCTCCGGACATGCACAACGCCGAGATCTCCAAGAGGCTGGGCAAGCGGTGGAAAATGCTGAAGGACAGCGAGAAGATCCCGTTCATCCGGGAGGCGGAGCGGCTGCGGCTTAAGCACATGGCCGACTACCCCGACTACAAGTACCGGCCCCGGAAAAAGCCCAAAATGGACCCCTCGGCCAAACCCAGCGCGAGCCAGAGCCCGGAGAAGAGCGCGGCTGGCGGCGGCGGTGGGGGCGCGGGCGGCGGCGCGGGCGGCGCCAAGACCTCCAAGGGCTCGAGCAAGAAATGCGGCAAGCTCAAGGCCCCCGCGGCCGCCGGCGCCAAGGCCGGCGCGGGCAAGGCGGCCCAGCCCGGGGACTACGGCGGCGCGGGCGACGACTACGTGCTCGGCAGCCTACGCGTGAGCGGCGCGGGCGGCGGCGGCGCGGGCAAGACCGTCAAGTGCGTGTTTCTGGACGAGGACGACGAGGATGAGGAAGACGACGACGAGTTGCAGCTGCAGATCAAGCAGGAGCCAGACGAGGAGGACGAGGAGCCCCCGCACCAGCAGCTCCTGCAGCCTCCGGGGCAGCAGCCTTCCCAGCTGCTGAGACGCTACAACGTCGCCAAAGTGCCCGCCAGCCCCACGCTGAGCAGTTCGGCCGAGTCCCCCGAGGGCGCGAGCCTCTACGACGAGGTGCGGGCGGGCGCGACCTCCGGCGCCGGGGGCGGCAGCCGTCTCTACTACAGCTTCAAGAACATCACCAAGCAGCACCCGCCGCCGCTGGCGCAGCCCGCGCTGTCGCCCGCGTCCTCGCGCTCCGTCTCCACCTCCTCGTCCTCCTCGTCCAGCAGCAGCAGCGGCAGCAGCAGCGGCAGCGGCGGCGAGGACGCCGACGACCTGATGTTCGACCTGAGCTTGAATTTCTCCCAAAGCGCGCACAGCGCCAGCGAGCAGCCGCTGGGGGCCGGCGCGGCGGCCGGGAACCTGTCCCTGTCGCTGGTGGATAAGGATTTGGATTCGTTCAGCGAGGGCAGCCTGGGCTCCCACTTCGAGTTCCCCGACTACTGCACGCCGGAGCTGAGCGAGATGATCGCGGGGGACTGGCTGGAGGCGAACTTCTCCGACCTGGTGTTCACGTATTGAAAGGGGAGCCCCGCTTCTCGCTCTTTCTCTCGGCGGGTGCAGAGCAGGGTTCCTTGGGAGGAAGTTGCGGTGGTCATGATGATGGTGTTGATGGTGGTGGTGGGGTGGAGGGGAGAGAAGAAGATGCCGATGATATTGATAAGATGTCGCGACGCAAAGAAATTGGAAAAGATGAAAATTTTGGTGGAGTTAAAGTGAAATGAGTAGTTTTTAAACATTTTTCTTGTCCTTTTTTTTGCCCCCCCCTCCCTTCCTTTATCGTGTCTCAAGGTAGTTGCATACCTAGTCTGGAGTTGTGCTTTTTTTCCCCAAAAATGTGTTTTTGTAATTACTATTTCTTTTTCCTGAAATTCGTGATTGCAACAAAGGCGGAGGGGGCGGGGCGGGAGAGGGGAGGCAGGACCCGCTCCGGAAGGCGCTGTTTGAAGCTTGTCGGTCTTTGAAGTCTGGAAGACGTCTGCAGAGGACCCTTTTGGCAGCACAACTGTTACTCTAGGGAGTTGGTGGAGATTTTTTTTCTTAAGAGATCTTAAAGAACTGGTGATTTTTTTTTAACAAAAAAAGGGACCATTGCAACTTTTTTATTTTATTTTATTTTTTTGGAGGGAGAAAACTGATGTCTTCTATGCATCCGATTCTTAACAAAACTGCAGGGAGCTTGAAAAAATGCAGACTGTACAAACGCTTACAAAAAAAAACTGTGAACTGACTTAAGATCAGAGTTTACTTTTCAGATCAAATTGTTTATGGTTTTACAAATGTGATTTCTACTTGCCAACTTTTTTTTTGTGACTTGTTCCCTTATACCTCCTTGATTGAATACCAGACAGCCTAGACCTCAGTACAAAAGGTATTGAAACATTTTTGATACATAACAGACCTCAGTCTTTTTTAAAAATTAATATATTTTCAGGCGTATTTTTGTACAGTGAAAAGGGAACATTCTTGCTGTGTTTTTTCAGTAAGACTTTCAGGCACTTCTTCCCTTTTGATTTCTTTTTTTTCCTCTGTTTTTTAGCATGCAAGTATGTTGGTACGTTATGTCCTGGTTTAAAAAGGATTAAAATTTTAAAATAATCCTTGCATCTAAAGGCCTTGTGGTTTAAAAAAAAAAAGCAAACTTTTTTTTTGTACAGCTATAGTAGAGATTTGTTCAATATTTGTAGGTAAAGATTTATTGAAAATGGTGATATAGACCTCAGAGCTGTTATCTTAGTTTAAAGATTGTATATGTACTGTACTATAGTAGGACTTTATGTATCTCATACGCTGTGATGTGGATGGGGCCCCAGATGGAAGGTTTGAAACTGGATTCTCGATTTTTAGCAAAAAAGGAAAAAAAGGCACATAGTTTAAAAAGTTTCTCATTTTGTGCAATATAATCTAAATAAAGTACAGACCATCTGCATACTTTGTAGCAAATGGTGGCAAAGCAGACTCAATGCACTGTCGACATCATTGCCTGGTTTTTTTTGGTTTTTTTTTTTTTTTGTGCTGGAAGTCTGTATCTTGACAATTTTAATAAATCAGCTGGAACTGATAGAAACTCGCATCGCCAATAGTCTCTCTGGAAGTCAAGTTGGAGGTCCTGTTGTCGCAGCGCATTCGGTGGCGAGGCCGTCGTGTGCGTGATGGGGGTGGCAGAAGAGAATTCTACATTCGCAGGGGTTAGGCTGAAAAGTGTTCAATTGGCAGGCGGATTTCTTTTTCCTCTTCCTCCCACTAGTTGTGAAAGACTGGGGAAGAGTATTCTTTCGCTCTGCCTTCCCTTTCCATCCTCCCCTCCCCGTTTCCTTTCTCACCTCCTCCTCCTCTCCCCACCCACCCCGGCAGGCAGGGCGGCGGGCGGGTGGGCCGCGCGGAGGCTCTGGATCTGGCCGGGAGGGGCGGCCATCTCGCGCGCTCGGGGTCCTGCGTTCTCCGTGGCGGCCGCGTACCGGCTGTGCATCGCGGTGACAGCCGCCCCGGCCCGGGAGCACTCGGGGCGCTCCTGTCCCCACCTCTCCTCAGAGGGTGGGGGCGGCCGTTTCCAGTTTTGAATTTTTTCCCTTTTCTTTCTTTTTTTCTTTCTTTTTTTTAAGGCTGCATCTTCGCGTGTGCGCAGAGGTAGATGCTGGGGGAACGCGGCTTCAGTTTTTGACCTGTAGCGGCGAAGGGAGAGGGAAGGGAGGACAGGGGAGAAGTTGTCGTTGTCTCTTCCTTGTCTCCGGGGCCGTGGAGCTGCGGGAGAGCTCAGCCCCGCTGAGGGATGGGGACTGCTCGGGGCCAGAGGAGCGCGGGGCGCAGCGGGACCGAGGCTGCGAGCAGCAGGGAGGACGCGGCAGGTTGGCCGAGGGCAGCCGGGGGAGCATGCACAGACACCGTGCGCACCCGAGCCGAGGCCTCCGACGTGCGAGAGCAGTCCGCGCCGCCGGTTTGGGGGCGAAGGCACGGGGTGGCCAAGGGCGCCTGGGCGGCCGCCCGGGACGCAAAGGCAGAGGCCCTCCACTCCGCGTCCCAGCGCCTGGGTTTCCTGGCCTCGCCGCCGCGTGCGCCTGGGCGCACCCCGCCGCGGGCCCTGGACGCGCGGGGTGGGCAGGGGAGCCTCCGGGCGGGGGGAAGAAAGGGAACCCCGGGAGAAGGCGGCTGTGCGTGCACCCGCGCCCCGCGGGCCCTCCCCAAGCTCTCGACGCGCGCCGGCTCCGGGGCTGCCCCGGAACCAGCCTCCCGGCGGCTGCGAACCACAAAGGTGGCTGGCTGGGCATCTTGATTGTTCTCCTGCAGCAGCGTCCTTGGGGCTTGGGCGGCGACGCGAGCGCGACTCTTACGCGTGCGCTCCCTGCTCACTGGGGACCGTTTGCCCGTCCACACCCCGCCCCCGTTTTTGCAGCCCCAGCCTGTGTCCCCGAGCCTTGCGGCAGGCCCCGGCTGGCAAGCGCGGCCGGGCGCGCTCCAGTCCCCCTTCGGTTCCTTCACCGCCTCTCTCCGGGGGGGCGGGCGGAGGGAGGCGGGGAGGCCGGTGGGGGCCCCGCGCGCCAGCCACGGAGCTCAACCTCCCCGGCCTGCGGCGCCCGCCATGGAGGAGGCTTTCAGTGGCTAATTGAAACTCGGTGCACAATCACCAGGGCTCTTGCCTACTGAAACGATTTACCAAGACTTGGCCTTCCATTTTTACCGAGATTTGGCGAGACCCGTGCAACCGTCCGCACGGTAACCGGAGCTGCCAGGCCAAGGGGGCCCGGCGCCCTTCCTGCCTCCCCTCCCACCTCCCTTCGCCTCCCCCGCCCCCTCCTGCCCGGGCCGAGCCTGCGCCCAGCCCCCACCCTGGATGCGAGGCCAGCGAGCTTCTGCCGCGGGAGGACAGATTTCTTCTCTGTGGCTTTTCCTTTGGATGAACCGTCAGACTTCAGTCGTTCACTTGGGAAACGAAAGGGCTGATGGTGTCAGCAAGGTTCTCAGTACAGACCTGGATTTCTGGAGTTTTTACTTCCCGCCCCTCCCCCCAGTGATAGACTGATGTAGTCATTGGCCGGACATTTATTTTGGCCACGAATGATTGAGCCGGCGGTTTACAATTGACAGTTTCTCTGTGCTGGCGATGTTACGTGGCGGCCCTCGACTGCGGTTCTAAAACTTGTTGAAAACAAAACCCATTTATTCTATGTATTTCGAAGACCAGAAAACGTTGCATGTATTTTATGTTTTAACCATAGATGAATCTTGGACATTTTCTATGGTGAGGTAGAAATTTTAAATAAATTAGTAAAGTAATAATTTGGCCTCAGAATGGAAAAAGATAGTCATGATTTTTTAAAAAGCCACGTGGCCTAACTTCTTGATAAAAAATAAGAGAAAAGTAGTTGGTTGGCGATCTAAATTAAAAACCTGTTAGAACTCAGGACAGGCGCTTCAATGTGCTTTTAAACAATACTTAAGGCTGTTTTGATGAATGCATTGTGAAAATCATCTTTAATGAATTCTTTATTGAATGTCTAAAACATAATATAATATTAATACACAAGGTATTCTTGCCACTGGATAGTCGTCAATAAAAGTTTAATTGATTTTTTTTTTTTTTGTCTCTTAAGTAAGTCTTATTTTAAACTAAGCATTGACAGAATATCTTAAAATGGTAACAGGGGGTGGGGTGGGTGTTGTGTGCACGGCGGCCTAGCCAGTGGGTGTCCTGCTGTTTATAACTAGTTCACAGACTCTGATGGCATTTTGGTAAGATTTCCATCTTTAAGAACTTGAACCAGCATTCTCTTATTGATCCTTTAAACTGTGGAAATAATTTCCAGTTCTTACACTCTGATGCATCCCTTTTATTAAAAAAAAATAATGCTAATAAAAGGCAGTGTACTTAAACTGTGCTTTGCAAATATTATGTATGTTATGAATGACTACAGACACTGGGCAAATTATTTGTAGAACGATTATCCTTTAGAAAAAAAATCATTACAGCTCTTTTGGGCAGAGATGTTTCTTTTTAATGTTAATCAAGGGGAAGTGATTTAAATATGCATGCATGTAGCAGTCAGGATGATTTAGTTGTTTTTTTCTTGAAAGAAAAAAGATTCAAAAGGCAAGACTTATTTTTCTCTTCTCTGGGAATTGAAACCATAATTATCTGTTACTGGTACAGTACAAGAAATTTACATTTGTTTTTCACTTCAGAATTTAAATGACTTTTGCCCAAGGAATCTGAGAAATGAAGCAAATAAGTTGCTCTATTTTAAAGTAGTCATTCAATATAAATATATTATATCGATCTTAACTTTTTTATTCTCTGATATGATTAATAATATGTATATTCTTACTTTTCTTCTAATGGGCATATGTATCCTTGTGGACACGTTGGAGAGAGGTTTTCTTCACTCTCCCATTTATAGAATCTTTATACTCTTTTACTGTGTGGTTCCCTGCTTTTAACAGATTTCTGAGGCAAATATATTTGTGCTTTTTTCTTATGTAGGAAGACCAGCGAAATAGTTTACTGAGTTGTCAATTTTATCAGTAGATAAGAAACTTTCTTTATTACAGTTTCAGGGAAGATTTTTTCAGGATATTTCTCAGTTATTCTAAGGGCCAAATTTTGTAAATTTTCCATAAGGAATGTCAGTTTTGAATACCCTTTGTATAGCCTATGCCTGTGAGGATAACAAGAATGAGCCTTATGTATCCTAACACAGGAATTTACAAGTTCCCAAAGTGACCGTCTCCATGTAACTCTTGATTTTTTTTTTTTTATGATTTGGCTTATTTTCATTATTGGTTCTTTCTCACTGTTCATTCTAATTGATTTATTCGACCACATCCCCTTTTATTTGGTGATCTGGAAAATTCTGCTCTTGGATAACAACTCAGGTTTTTTTGTTTTTTTTTTAATGTTTTGTTTTGGTTTGATTTTTGCCCCTTTCTGTGGGGCCTACGTTTTCAACCACAATAAATATTACACAAAATATATGAAACTGAGCTTTCTTCCATTTTACTTACTGCTGGCTTTTTTTTTTCTTGAATCTTACCATATTTTTTTTATTGTATTTTTTAACACTACCTATATCCATTAGCTGCCTAATTAGTTTTATCTATTCCATGTGGATGCAGTGAGTTTATAAGAGAATTTCACAAACAAGTAGTTTTTTAGTGAACTTAAAATAAACAGAATTTTAAAGGAGACCTATTTTTATACTCAATAAAAGCACAAAAGTGCAGAAAGTATAAAATGGCTTACAAAGGGAAACATAAGTTCATAATGTTCCATGTATAAAAGTAATAATTTTATTGGGTAGAGATATTCTTGCAAGACCCAGTACCTCTGCCAGTGCACAGATAGGACTGTTTTAAATGATTTGGGAACTTCTGGTTGCCTTCAGTTGCAAACAGACAACTTCTCTATAGAGAAACAAACCGCTCAAAGCAATATGATAGAGTAGAGGTGTGGTTTCCATGAGCAATTGGTGAGTTACAGCAACCTGGATGTGCATATGTGGAGGCTCCCGTCTCACTGTTTGATCAAACTTCTTTTTACGTAGTCACATCGACTTGATTTTCTCTGCTGTGAAAATGACAAAATAATGCAAAATGACAAAAAGCTTAAAAATGCATAAAACACAGGATTTTCTCTAGGCTCCTGGAAGATTTTTTTTTAAAAAAATATGACACATTATTTTATTAGACACATTACATACATCCCTCCTTCAAAAAAAGGAACAACCGGAAATAATATACCACATAAAGAATTTTGATCAAATAGATATTGACAAAGGGCCCTCTGTTACATTTTTCTTCATCCAGCTTTTGTTCGAAAACAGTGCACCTCCTCCCTTGAATCACATGGGGGGCAACGTTATATGCCATTCTCATTACTTTCCCATTTTGTCTGCTTTTACTCTTGTACATATGTTGTGGGTTTAAGAGTCTTTTGCATTTGTTCTGTGACACCTTTTTTTGAATGGACTGTTTTAAAACGGAGGCCTATTTTTCCCGTTTAGGACTCGTAGTGGTTATGGCATCCCATAATGCTTCCTGATGGCCACCAGGACAGAACCACCTGATGTTTTAGAGCAGTTTTCAGCATGACACTGTTAACAAGTGTGTATTTTCCAAGGCCACATGAAACTTACTTTCTTAGCCACTCCAGGTTTGGGAGCAGAAAAGCTGAAAAACCCTTTTGTGTAGAAGTCTGAGTGGTTTGTGGGGGGGACCGTTTTTTAGAGTTTGCATGCCAGCGCACGACCTATTGCTGTGAAACAGAGAGAGGGTGAAGCCACCTGAGGCGGTGCGCTGGAGGATGAGGTGTTTGATAGCACTAACTAGGGGGAAAGAAAATGCATGGCAAAGTTTCGTCTTCTCGTAGACTATCTAGCATGCGGAGTTTAGTGTGTTGAAACAGTGTATGACATTGCTGTATCAAAGTTGTAAAATTAAGCATTATTTATTGAAAACTATGTATTTTTTTGTAAAAACCTGATCACATAGAGAATATCAGTGGCTTGTGCTTGTGCTTCAGTCGAACCAGCTTCTTGACCCACCCTCCTTGGTATGCAGTGTTAACGCTCAGGGTTGAAACTAGTACACTCCAATGTCTCTTTTGCAAGAGTTTTTCACAGAGGAATACATTTGTTCAAAAGACTCTAATAAAATCGTGTGATCAATCTTCACTTGTGGTTTTTACGTGACTTTTTTCCAGTTTTGCATTTGATAACTACTGTTTAATTCCTAAAGTATTGTCTCAAAACTGATACTATGGACAGGCTTGAAAAGTCCTGGTGTCTCAGCACCGCATGTGGCCCTCAGCCTGGGCAGGAGTGGGCCCGGGGAAGTGAATGCTCTGGGCAGGTTTGAGATCTGCTGACTATTGGAATAAGCATGGTGGTCACATCGTGGTGTATTAAACTGGCTGGTAGAGTGAATAAAACCATAGACAAAGTATAGAGGGTAGATCAACATGTTTTGTCAGAAATGTGTGCAGTAGAAAATGAAGGGAAACTATCAGGAGCTGTTGCTGCTATTGAATTCAGTGCCAGCAAACTCCGTTCCTCTGTGTCTTTCTTTTCTATAAACAATTTACAGTGTAAATGTATTTTGACATAGAAATCCTTCTGTATTGAGATTCTTGATATAAAATACTTTTATGAAAGCCTGTAAGTGATCCTTGGAATTATTATCAGATTTTTTAAAAGATGTGTTTACATGGTGAGTGTTTGTTGTATATTAAATTTGGTTTTGTAGAAACATTTGTGTTGTATTGTAACAAACTTCAAAGTGCACAATTAACACAACCACTCTTCCCTTCTTGGTTATACCAATTTCCACAACAAACCAAAGAACTGTCTCAGAACTGCCTATGGCAACTGTTTCTAATAATTATGTAATATATTCAATGTTTTAATTTCGTATTTTAGAATGTCTTTCACCTTGGTGGGATTTTATATTTTTATTTATATTTTGAAGGAAGCAAAAAATAGACCCTGTATAATTTTCATCTAGTAAAATAGTTCTTTGCAGTTAACATTATAAGATTACCAATATGATTCAAATTCCTCATTGGGACCACTTGTTCTATTATTTACTATACTGTTTGCATTTGGCTGATTTCTTTAAAGAAATAGAAATTACTTTTAATTCAGTGTTAAAGTTATTGGCATCTTTGGTTAAGACATCACTGATGGGATTTTCGGGAAAACATATAAAATGTGAAAACATTAACTAATCTCCCAGTAAATCTAGAAATTAAAGGAAGAGGTGATCACATCCTTCTTCCCACCATTGCTTATCTATAAAATGCCATAAAAATAGTCTACTTTCACACAATATCTTGATCGGAAGATGGGTGGTAATATTCTTGCCAGTAAACAACAATAACGACATTGTTTCTACTTTAAAGTAAATATTTTCATTGAAACATTGCATTGAAACAAGTAGCTTGGTGAACTTGAAAAAATTGAATCCTGATTTTGATATTGGTCAAAGCACACAAAATTCCATTTAAAAATGTCATTACTTTTGATATTTGGGGAATAGGGGGAATGGAAGGAGATCCCAGCAGAGCAGCTCCTTTTGCCTTTCTGTTTTTTCACCTGATAGGACTGAGCTGCAGAGCTACATATTTTGTGATCTACCATCACACAGACAACCGGATCTAATCTTAATAGGCAGCACATGAGGCAAGATAAGATTTTTGACCTTTTAGGTATCTCTTTCTGTGAAATAATCACTAGTGTGTATTTAGCCTGCATTTTCATGCCATTGGTGCCAACCATTTCTGCCATCCATATCCCTTTCTGAAGGCTTTTGCAAACTCACATGTCCAGCTGGAGTCAACGACCATGTTCTGCCCAGTGCCCCCGGCTGGTGGCTACAACCAAAGAGTAGCTCACGGACAGTAGGCTTGCTCCTAAGCAACTCACGTGGTCTATTCCGAGAGTTGGCTGGACTAACAGACTCCGCCGTCCCAGCTTGGAGAGCAGAAGCACATACACAGGCCGGGTTTTGGCAAGAGTTGAGAGGCCATGAGGCGATCTGCAAGTTAAAATGAGGAGGTCAGAAACCAAAGGAAAACTGAGAAAGCTGAGGGAGAACCACGTGAGCTCTGCGAGGAGGAATCAGGAGTGTCCTCTGCCTCCGCTCAGTAGAGTTTCCCGCACTACATCTGCAGCGAGGCTGTGGGCAGCTACCTAGTAGTTATGTGGCCATTCTTCTTTACTAACAAAACTTACTTTTGGTTTGAATGGCAACATAACCAGCCAAGAATTTACATTCCTTTGCCTTCCTTTCAGACAGAAGTGACCATGTGACATGGTTCTGGTCAATGAGATGTTTGAAAGTTGTTCAATGAGACCTCCAGGAAAACACCTCAGCAGGGATACCTAGTGGGTATTTGCCTTTATGCATGTTTCTTTCTTCCATCTGGGACATAGAGGTGATGGCTTCAGCTGCAGGTGTGATCTTGTGATCAGGAAAGAGAGGAAAAAGGGATTCCAGACTCCTTGACCAGCCATGACAGCCTTGAGCTACTGAATCATTGCCAACCACTGCTCTGTGTTTGGGTAACTCCCAGTTGCTCGGATTTTCTCTTAAATTTGGCCAAACCAAAATCATAACAAGCCCCTATTTTTGTGGGATTATTTGAGTGGATTTGTGTTTCTTTTACTCCACTGAGTAAAACTGCAAAGAGTTTAAATAGCTGAAGAGTGAGGAGGATGTATTAAATGTTGGGAAATACATGGGGAGTGTTTAGTAAAACTCTCAAAAGTCGAAAGAAATGTTTTAAAAAAGGAAAGAGAAAAAGAAAGAAATGTCCAATGTGAAGAAGTTTTACAATCACAAATGGGACATCAGATTTCCCCTGAAATTTTAGGCTTATTTTTAAGAAATATTTCCGTCACAATTTGAGAATTGCTGTACATTTGTAGAGCTTTTCAACTTCACAGTGATACAAGATTTCTCTTTGTCTTCGTATCGCAAGCATTTTTGATTCTTTTGGTAACAAGTACTTCTAGGTGCGGGGGTCCATGCTACGATCTTTTATCCTGCCAGGTCAGACTGAGTTTCACTGGATTCTCCACATACCATCTGTAAAACAAAGAGGCCCTCGGATACTATGTATTCCTATTACTCCCTAACAGTTAAAATTTTGGTTTTCTGACTCATAAAATATCACAAACAACATATTTAGAGTAGTGAATTGAGAATCTAAAGAAGTCTGCAGCAAAAAAAAAAAAAGAAAGAAAGAGAAAGAAAGAAAAGAAAAAGATAGATTAAGAAGGAAGCTATAAAAAGCAAACAAAAAACTCACAAGTCTGGGATCATGTGGTATAAAGATAAACAGCTCCACTCCAGTGATCCCTGAGAGCATCACCATGTTACATCATATAACAAAAATCAGTGTTTATATTAGTGACACTAAGTCAAAAGGAAAAACTTAAATTGTGTTCATTATGGTCTATTTGAGAAGGCAAAAGAGTATGAAATCTTAATTTTTTAATGTAATTTACTGAAATTCCTTGTTTACTTTTTCTCTCTCACTCCCCCAGGGACCCACCATTTCTTCTTCTTCTTCCCCTCCTCCTCCTCCTTTCTCTTCCTCTTCCTCTTCCTATTTTTTTTTTTTTTGGAGACAGGGTCTCACTCTTGCCTGGGCATGAGTGCAGTGGCATCGTCATAATCATTGCAGACTTAAAATCCTGGGCTCAAGCAATGGTCCCACCTCAGCCTCCTCAGAAGCTGGGAATACAGGGACATGAACCCAGCCAGGCTAATTTTCCCATTTTTCATAGTGAGGGGTCTAGCTCTTGCTCAGACTGGTTTCCAACTCCTGGCCTCCAGCGATCCTCCTCCTTGGCTTCCCAAAGTGCTAAGATTTCAGGCGTGAGCCACAGCACCAGGCCAAAATCTTAAATATTTCTACTCAGCATTTTCAATCGAACCAAAAAATTCTGGAAGAATCACTTTTGTCAAAGTCTTTTTCACTTGACACTGTTTTATAAGTAAAAGTATTTGTGGTCCAAGAGCGAGCAGGAGGTAACACACGCAAAGAACCCTGGGTCTGGGGATGCACAGTGAGGCCCGGCAGAGCGTTGCAGCAGGTCAGCTGCGAACCCTTGACTGAACCGGCTCCTGCGACATCTCGTTCTGAGTGTGTGTCACCCGGAGAGCTGGGCAGGGACACATGAGATTGGCTACAACCCCCCCACTCCCACACAGAGCTCGCAGCCCGTCCTAAAGGAGCAGAGGGTTTGGGCGGTGGAGAGGGAGAAGGCCTTTCCCAGGGAGTGTGGCCAGAAGCCGCGGACAGCCCTGCCTGAGGGTGTCCAAGCCTAGAGCTCCAGGGTGGACGACCCGGAGGCGAGGGACCGCTGCCGCTCCGCGTGGGCTCCTGACCAGGCGAAGGGGGTGTCAGGAGGATGCTTTCAAAATGAGGGAAAGTACGGAATGTCACTGTGCTTGGGCTAAGGGAGAGAGAGCATCAGGAAAAAGAAATGGTGCAGCTTGTAGATGTCATTGCCTGGGAGATGCGACATTGCGGGAACTGGGCGGGGGACGCAGGTGAGAGGGGGGCCGAGAGACTTAGAATATTATTTTTTTTTTTGACATTTTAATTGTTGGAAAAGGCATCCGCAGAGAAATGTCCTTCAAGTGCAGTGTGTGCCCGGCCTGCCTGCGACATTGGCTCCTTCCTCCTGTGGGCTTGGACGCCAAGTCCCCCCCATCCCCGACCTCAGCCCCGCGCCACGAAGTCCCCAACCGCACCTCGCTCTTTCGTCTGGGCGTCCTGTTCCGATGGAAGCATTAAGTGCTGAGAGGCCCTCGGTTTGCAAAAGGAGCTAGTGAATCAGAGATACCACCTTCTGGGCTGTGAGCCGGAAGCTTTGTGTGTTTGGATTTTTACCCACCTGTGAAATAGGGATCATAATCCTTGTTTCATAAGGGTGTTCTATTGCTTAATTAATTAACATTTGTAAAGCTTTTTGAGACCTACTGACTTAAATTAACTCTATTAAAACCGACCGAGCGTGATATGAAGCCCTCGAACTAGGTACTCATGGAAAGGGAAGAAATGTAGAAATCCAGTTTGGGACAGGGGTTGTATTCTGTGCTTTAACATGCAAAGTAGAACAGAAGATGGAGATGATTCTGCAAGAGATGACAAAGAATAAAGTAAAAAGGATATTTCCCATGTAATTGTAGGGAGCAGATTAAAAACAAAACAAAACAAACACACAAATGAAAACTAGCTACTGTATAAATTCATTAATTCTGGGAATTACGTCCTCCAGAATATGACCGAGTGTTGCCGGAAGACTTCTCAGAAGTGGAATGTCAGTGCAGATGCATGCAAGAGATAGGCGGAGCAGGCGGAGGTGGTATTGTAGATCCGAACGATTTATCATGCTAATGAGGTACAGTTCTACAGTGACTGTGGTGTTTACACACTTCAGATAAAAAGAGGGATGGAAAACACAAGTGCAGTTCCCGCAGGAGGATGCCGTAGAACAAGAACAGTGGCTTCAGAAAAACCAAAGGGCACGTAGCTCGTGCGCAAGTCCGAGGACAATTGGAAATTTCGTAAAGTAGAAAGCATGTGAGAAATCGGCCAGGCTCGGGGAACGCCGTTATCCCTGCTGCCCGGAAACCCAGAAGAGTGATGCAGTCAGGGCCCTTTCCCTGTGGCCCCGTCGCCGAAGGAGGTTCCCAGGGGAACCTCGGAGAGCAGGCACTGCAGTCGGCCAGACGTAGCTGGGGAGAGTAAGGAACAGGACATCTCAAGGACAGAGAGGCAGCCGTGGAAGCATCTTAGTACTGACAGGGCCACCACTGCCCCAGTCAAATTGCACTGATGTAACTCTCTTTAAGGCGGCTCCATTAATCGGGGTTCTCCAGAGAGTCAGAATCCAGAGGGTGTGGATGAACATGGAAAGAGATTTATTTTAAGGAATTGGCTCACATGCCGGGAGGCTTGGCTAGCAAGTCCAAAATTCGATGGAGGAAGACAGCAGGCTGGAGACTCGGGGAAGAGTTGCAGTTGGAGTCTGAAGACTGGGGAACCAGGAAGAGCCAGCGCTACGGATGAAGTCCCGAAACGGTGGGCTGCTGGCAGAGTCCCCTGTTCCTTGGGGAGGCCAGTCTGTCTGGTAGGCCTTCAAATGATGGGCGGAGGCCCACCCGCGGTATGGGACAATGTGCTATCCTCAAACTCCACCAATTATAGTAAACGAAAGCTCATTCCAAAGCACCCTCACAGAGACATCCAGAGTAATGTTTGTCCAGCCGAGTTAACCATAAAATCAACCATCACGGAAGGTGAGAGACCTGTTATTTGGCTAAGGATAAGCATGTGAACGGGCACTGCCCCGGAAAAGGTGGAATTCTGCCTAAATGAGCTAATGTCATGGAAATATTTCTAATTTTTTCCGATCTGCTATAACAACTCAAGGAACACTATATATGATACTTCCTGGTCTGGCATTCCGGGTTTCTACTACTTGGTCCCAAACTATGTCCCCAAACTCGATTTGTTTTTGCTCACATTTGGGGAAGCACTCTGTGATGTCGGTCTCTATGGACTGCCCCTTGCAATAAAACTTCCTGCTTCCTTTTGTCCTTTCTTCTTTGTGTGCTTCTTAGGGTCTGGGCAGCAAGGATGGCGCTGTGGAAAGAATTCTGACCTGGAAGCCATCGTGATGGGACTCATGGGTGTGAGGCTCTGTTCGCTGTGGGTTCACAGCAAATAGCTCACTCGACCCTTACAGCAGTCTGGGAGCAGGGACTGTTATTGTCTCTGTCTGCAGAGGAGGACTCGATACTCTGCTGAAGGCCCCACAGCCAGACAGTGGCCGAGCTGGGACTGCGCCCAGGCAGTCCTGCTTCCAATCTGGTTTTCTCTCTACTGTAGACTAATTCTGTCTAGTCCATGACTTTGGGCTAGAGTTAATCCTTTAATTCTATAGTATGAATAGTTGGACTATCCAAGATTCTCAGCTTCATCTTTTCCATGAATTTACCTATGGTGGACATTGTGACCATATTCTAGTATCCACTCCCTGTCCCCCCAGGTAATTCTGACCACTAACCCATCCTGTCCACACACTTTGAGGGCTAGAGTACTTGAGTCTTACCAGAATTATCAATATTATTAATAACACCATATGCTTGCTACAGTGTGGGTCAGAGATAGGCACACAGTCTGATCCAGGCCAAGGAAAGATGCTTGGTCACCCTTCTGGGTGGTGATGTGGAAGTTTTTGAAGTCTGCAGTGGCTTCACCCTTTCGTCCATCAGAGAGAAGGCCAGACTGAAGCCAAACCTAATGCCGTGACGTGGCAAAGCAGAGAAACTGAATGCGCGTTGACATTGTTAGGCCTCAAGGACAAAGAAACCTGAAGCCACCTACGTCTGGACCTCTTAGGTGACCCTGTGTGTTCCAGTTCTTAGTTCAGCCAATTTGGGTTGGGTTGGGTTTGCTATTGAGAGCTTTCCAATAAATCCTGATCATGCAACCTACTGCAATCTCTATTTTTTCTTAGAGTATTATTAACTATTTAACTCATCACTTATTGGACACAAGCATATATTGCCACTTACCATGGATGGTGGTATCTTTTGATAGATATTTCAAATCAGACTTGTGCCTTATTTTGTCATCTAGATTGTAAACTAAGATTTTTGATTCCTCCCAAGAATCTGTAATAGAACCTCCTTATCAAATGTTGTAAGAATGAATTTGGAGGACCACATGATATAATGATGCTGTCTTTACCTAAACAAATCTAGCGTAGCAGTGAAAGAAGGCTGAGGTAGCCTCAACTTTGATGTGTGTAATTTTAGAATTCAGATAATTCTATGCAAAGGTAGGGACTGGAGGGGGATAAAACTGTCACCAGTCATTAAAACCGAATCTAACAATTAGAACATAGCCTCAGACTCAGGCCTGAGTTGCTTGGGCCAGTTACTCCAACAACAATAAAAACTATAATATATTAAACACCTTCAATGTGCTAAACATTTATATGTATTATCTTTGTAGACATTTCCCCATCTTTGCAAAACTGATATTACTTAATGATACAGAGCGAGCTGCATAGCCCAACTCACTCAAGACAGCACAGATAATTAATTAGATGGCAGAGCCAGAACTCAGGTTGATAGCCCCTCGGTTCTAGACTGTGTTCTGTCTACTAGACTACACTGGCACTTCACGTGTCCTAGTCGATAATGTAGCAGTTGTGATTATGATAGATCCTTCTTTAAAACTTTTCCATGGCTATCACTGGGGACACTTGTGATTTTTAAGTTCCTAACAAGGATTTGTGTTAATAGAATGAATGGGTGAGAAATACTGTGTCCCTGTCTCACGTACACAGAAGGAAATCCCCAGGGAAGAGAGGGTTTGGGGTTTGCTTTGTATCTGGCAGAAGCTGCTGTTGCATGACTTACGTAACTGCTCAAAGATGTGTTCCTTGGAGGGTGTGTGATTAGTCTGTTGACAGCTGTCTGCCTCAGCACTGTTTCACAAAAAGGAGCAACCAAGAACTTTTAGAAAAAATACTGGGAACCCAGATTGGACCCCGTTTCTATTTCCTAACCCTAAATGCCCACAGTGACTTTTCCCCCACTTCCAGCTGATTTTAGCCTTGACAAATCCAAACTAGGTAAAATATTTCTTGAAAGAGAATTAGCAAATCATATTAATTATTAAGTAAGAAAAAATTTGGTAATTTTTTTAGTACTTTAAGTTTGATATATTTTTTTCCCTGAAAGGTAAGGTTTCAAACAGGCTAAGAAGAGAAAACAATTATAGCTCAGCTCTATTTAAGTGATGGATTGTGGTTCTATTAGCTTTGGGGTTTTGGTGGTGGTGGTGGTGATTTCTCTTTTGGTTTGTAAAGGCCTCTAATAATCTTCAGGATGAAAAATATGTAATGAGTCTTATTATATTTAACACATTTCAGTAGTTTTTTTAAACTAAATACATACAAAACATTCGTTTTATTTCCTAAATGGAGAGCTCTTAATATATTAACGTAGCCATAAATTTACTGTGCCATAGATAGGAAATTAGTACTGAATACATAATGTACGTAAATAACAAAGTAAGAAAATATGATGGCTTACAATAGAAAAGTAAAACTATTCATGGTTGCCCACATAATTCTATTTGAACTTCTCTAATAATTTCACAAAAAGTCATAAGAAACAGAAGACACAGCACTGAGTAATGGCTTGATGCTGAATGCGACCCTTGCTGCTTTTGAAATATTTGGCTTTCCCATTAGCGAGATTCAAAAAAATGCTAATAAAATATTTATTAGCTATTACTTTTCTTGACCTATTAGCGGAGTTCACTAATGGACTCAGGCTTCCTAAATGGAAAGTTATATATTTCTTTAGCATCTAAAGCAGTAGCTCTCACATGTGGTGTGTCTGCAATATTTTTTAACTACAAGCTCATGTGAATTTCAAGGTCACGTTTGGTACTGAGCCGAATGCACTGTCAGGAAGTACACACCCCCGTCGCCCAGGACTTTGGGTTGTAAGAAATAGAAATGAACTCTGGTTAACGAATAGAAAGCAACTTGATTGAATGGTGGACTCTCCAGGGAGGCTGCAGAACCCGGTTTGTAAACAAGGAGGAACAAGAAAGTCTAGGCTTAGCCTGCACCACGCCAAAACAGCCTGCTGCTAACGCAGTCCTGAGGGGCTACCTTGGTTGCTGTGGTGGTCACCAGTAACACTGCTTGACCCCTCTGTGTCAGGACTCAATATGGGACACCTGCCCTGTCCTTGCAAGTTGCAACTCCAGTGGAAATGCGGTGTCACTGCACCACCCACCCCCGTGGGACTTCTCCACACTTCTCATGCCGAGTTCAGCACAGGTGCATCTAATTGCCTGGGAACCTGGGCTTTTTTAGCTTATCCAGTGAGAGGCTGGCTTTGTCCCTCACCTCCACCCCCAATACTTACAAGGTAGGCAATGCCCTAAAAATAGGAAGAGGACATTGACGCTCGGAGAAATGAAAAGACATATAGACAAATGCCACATATATATGGGTGTGTGCATGTCTGTATGTGCACGCATAGAAACCCACAGATGCATGTATATTTTTTGTATTTTTATGTAATCATATCTACATAATTTATGTTATCATGTCCCAGGTTTTTGTATCAGTTTTATTTTGTATTTGTAAAAAAGAAACGTTTAGAAGCTCTTCTTTCTCTGTGGTCTAGAAAAGTTTAACATACATAATAGTGAATTTTGGAATACAGAGTGTTAAAACATAGAAAATAAAAAGCACACACAATTATACCCTCAGTATCTCACCACTGTTAAATATTGATATTGTTCTTGTTCTCTCTCTAAACACACAAAAATACACATACGTACATACATAGTATGTTACAAAATTTGCAGCATGCAAAACAATCTTTTTGCATGCCTTGTACACAAAGTTTTGTCAGTCTTGATCACTGCTGTCTCTCTAGAACCTGGGAGAGATCTTGCCACAAAGAGGTAACAATAAAAACGGGATGACTGCATGAGACAGGTGAGATTGTTAGACATTTTCTAAGATTAGCATGAATACGTTATTAATGAGACGTTGACGAAGTCGTCTGTAACTCATGTAAATGAAGGACTAACTGCGTTACCTGTTTAAACTAGTCAGCAACTTGGGCGAGTAAAGAAGAGGAGAATGCAACGCTTCCCTTTCAAGTTCTGCTCCAGTAGTTGAGGCCACAGAAGTGACTTGCCGCAGAGAGAAGCTTTGGTGGATGCAATTGTGGATGAACGCTCACCTTGCAGTGTGAGTCTGTTTTGTTGCTTGTAAGCACTTCAGTCCCTGGAAACACTGAAAACACGTTCTCGACTAAAAGGGGTGCGGCCAATTATTTCCAAGTCAGGGTCTCAGATCCTTCACATGCTGACGTACCCTGACTTGGTGCAGCGTCCGGAGCCAGCACCCAAAAACGAACGGTCGTGGCCCTCGTGCCCAAGCAGCTTTGCTCCAGGTAATCGCAGGTTCACAGCCTGTGGCTGCCTTAGCAACTTCTTTTACAGCGTCCTTCACAAGGACTCAGGACATTCAAGGTCCCGTCTGGGTCTGGCGGTGGAACATGAGGTCTGGGCTCCAGCATCCCCTGGGTGGAGTCACCCCCTGCGGTGTGTTCAGGTCACACCTGTGCTTCTCTGGGGCATCCTTCTCAGGGATGTGACAGCTGTGCTATTTTGGGAGCCACAGAGTGAATATTTGTCTTCTTCAAATTAACTGTAAATTTTACTCATCCTGTTTTATTGCTGTATTTCTCCTGATTGTGTTACTGAAAAATGATTTTATCAATTGCACATTGAAATAAATGCCTGCAGTTCGAGTACAAAAGTATAAGCTGTAGCTAAAGCCAGCCCTGCTGCCCTTGACGGGAATGCAGGTGCCTTCCAGGGCTGGTAGGTACAGATACTCCAGAGTTAGCAACACAAAGCCACTCTGGCCGAATATGTATAAGCGAAAACACAGCATCACTCCTACTGGACTCAGTCTGATAGAAAAAGTTATACCAAAACCCCATCCCAACTACAAATATCGACTTCAATAACCCTATCTAATCAAAAAGGCCTAGTTAAGCTGTATTTTCTCTCTTTTGTCACTTCATCTCTTTTAATTCTATTACTAATCATTTAATTACCCCAAGTAATGTCACAATAAAAATATCAACAAATAAAGATCCACCAGCAACTGCCACCAATCAGCCACCCCAACTGCGCGACGCAGCCACCCGTAGTGTCTTCACGAAGAACACCAATGTCCTCGCACCCGAAAATAACCCAGTCTCCCAAGTTCTTAATATCAGTAACAATTTCCACCTCATAATAACTAGCCACTCACATAATTATACACCTCCGCGATTACTCCCAACAATAAGACTCCTCAAATAACAGCACGAGAACCTCAAGTTTCAAGATTCTCCTTAGTAGCCATGAATTCCATTAAAAAGACTTCTCTGTAAAAACTGTGTTGCATGCCTAGCAATAGGGGAAAGATTAATTCCATTATAGTTTAATCATATTATGTTAATCTTTTTTTCATTTTTTTTGAGATGAAGTCTTGCTCTGTTGCCCAGGCTACAGTGCCATGGCGTCAGCCTAGCTCACAGCAACCTCAAACTCCTGGGCTCAAGGGATCCTCCTGCCTCAGCCTCCCTAGTAGCTGGGACTACAGGCGAGCACCACCACACCCAGCTAATTTTTTCTGTTTTTAGTAGAGATGGGGTCTCACTCTTGTTCAGACTGGTCTCAAACTCCTGAGCTCAAGTGATCCTCTCTTCTTGGCCTCCCAGAGTGCTATGATTACAGGCGTGAGCCACCTTGCCTGGCCTACGTTAATCTTTTGAAATCATTCTTGGAAAAATTTAGCAATATATAAACTTACTGTACAATATTAAGTGACACTTGAACAAAGCCTCAATGAAGGGCATGTGGAAGCCACAAAGACATTTGGAGAGAGAAGCAAGGTGAGAGAACAGCATGTGCAAAGGCCCTGGGGTGGCAGTGGACTTCGCATGTGTGAGGGAAAGTGGAGATGGCTTTGCACACCGGAAATGGGAAAAGAGGAGACAGGACACAGCTATCGAGGGAGACAAAAAACAGCAAAAAATGGCTTCAAGGAAGGACGTAGAAAAACTGTCAAATGTAGACATACGAAAAAAGCAATTTGGGTGAAAGCCCAAATTGTCCACATACTCAAGTCCCTCTCCAGGGGTCACTTCACTGTACAAAGTACAGGAGTCAACATCTGTATGATAACCCTAAGTCGTTAGTGTGCATTTGTATTTATATTCAGCACTCAGTTTAATTCCAAACGCATTTATTAAGCCCGTAGTGCATGAGAGACACTATGCCAGACGCCGGGAACATCTAGATGAGCAATTTACTTTCATCATCCTCCCGGAGTTCACAATCTCGCTGGAGAGAAATATGCATAGCTCTGCGCCCTGATTACAAAACAACGAAATGTTTCACGTATTTAAGCAGCTCTCTATCTAAAATTTCACCTACATTTAAAGTACTTAATGCTAAAAGGGTAATCTCGAGTTGCTGGAAAATTCACAGACATGGAAATTCTTGTGCCCCACTGGGCCATATAAAAGAGGTATATCTGTACATACATACACACAACTGCGCACATGAACCACTAATTGTGACATTTAAATAATATCTGAACAATGCCTCCACACTGATAAAATTCGTATGCTGAAGTCCTAAACCAAAGTACGTAAGTATATGACCTTATCAGGAAATAGGGTCATTGCAGGTGCCATCAGTTAAGATGAGGTCACACAGGAGTAGGTTGGGCCCTGATGCAATATGGATGGTGTCCTTATAAAAGGGGACGGTTGGACAGAGACACAGACACACACACACACACACACGAAAAATACCACGTGCAGATGAAGGCAGAGATTGAGATGAAGCATCTGCAAGACAAGGACCGCCAGTGGCTGCAAACCACAGGAAGTTGGAGGGAGGCCTGGGACACATTCTCTGCCACAGCCTCGAAAGGAACTAGCCCTGCCGACACCTCAGTCTTGGACTTCCAGCTTCCAGAACTTCAAGACAATAATACATCTCTGCTGTTCAGGCCACTCAGTTTGGGACACTTATCACAGATGCCCAAGCAAACGAACACAGCACGCCTACCCGTTTATGCATCATTTTCAGTAAAAAGGGCGTGCTTCCACTTCAGTACTTCCAACCACATACCCCGTTTCTTCCAAGTCCCACGGAAATCACCTTTAGCAGGTATGCAGGGAACTCACCCATAAGTCTGGCAAGAACACTGGAGGAGACGCACTAGTGGGCTGGAGACTTTGCTGCATTTTTAGACAACTGAAGAGGAACTATTGAGAGACTGAGCAGCGAGGGGAGAGCCGCACCCAGAGCCACACGAGGGAAGCCCGCTGCACAGGCGCTGGGGCGCTGCCAACAGAGCGACTGTCGTCCCTGACCGGTTTCTAGGCTCGGGGAAGTTTCGGAAGTCTGCTGTGCAGAGATGAGTCAGGCGTGACTGACAGCACACAGTTGGGCTTGTCGCATCCGGGAACTGGTTGAGGACATGGAGACCGAACGACAACTCCAACCAGCGTCACAAATGTACCCTTTCGGTCACTTCCGGCAGTTTCCCCCGCAAGACGAAGCCTCTCTGGGCTGACAGCTGACGTGTCTGAGGGAGGGACGCGCGCGTCTGCGGATGAGAGGGCGGTCCGAGGGAGGCGGCGGTGGCTGGATGGGAGGTGGCGGTGGCTGGATGGGAGGTGGCATCGCTGCCCTGGCCTCAGCGCACGGCGACAGGCGCAGGAGAGGCGGGGTCTGCGCCGTGAACAGGCCGCTTCGCGAACTGGAAAGGTGGCAGCAGAAACGGCATTTCCTGTGATACGGTATTTGCCATCTTGCCCGAATCAACCTGCCGGAGGCTTTTTTTTTCTTCTCCTTGTGAAAACCATGACAACCATTTTTTTAAAAAAGCATACTATTGTTTAAATTTATGTCAGATGTTTTCCCCCAGCCTCTTAGGTGAAAGGAGATGAAAGAAGCAGCTCTCAGCTTCTTTTGGATGCTAGTTTTCTCATTCGTAGCACAGAATTTTCAGGAAAAAGTCAATGAAGGTGGGGCTTTCTAGATTTCATCTACTCAGGAAAGCTACCCAGATAGGTCAGGATCAACTTAGGTTATTCTGTGATGACGGAGAAAAAAAAAAAACAGAAAAACAAAAACCACCCCTGAATTCTCGGTAGCTAGAGACAACAAAGGTTTATTTCTGGCTCACGTCTCCCGTCTAGGGCACGGCTGGGGCCACCATGCCCCAAGACCCAGACTTCCCTGTGAAGCACCTCTGGGAACTACAGCAGAGGGAAGAGGCGCAGGCAGCCTGGAACCAGCGGCAAATGCGCTGGCCCGGAATGACCCACTGTGCCCTCTCACAAGCCATTGGCTGGAACTGGCCCCGCGTGGTCCAGGAAGGACGGCCCTGCCGTCAGGTTGTCAAAAGCGACACTCACTTACTGAGAACCACCCAGGATTAGTACGTTATTTAGGTAATGTCCATTTCATAAAGTGAAAGTCGTGATTAAAGCCTGAATCATGCGATACTAATAAGCAGGTAAGATTGTACAGGCCACTCATTTTTATGGAAACATTACACTTTTCTTTGTTTTTTATCACTGAATACAATTTCTCTATCACTCTTATTTTGCCTAGTGGTATTATTTAATAGTAGACAGGGTCAATTCAGTCGAATAGATTTTGTTTAGTTCAGGGTTTCGTATAAATTACAGTGAAGGATTGGCTTCGGCAGCAAGGGACATGGATTCCTCAGGAATCTGCCTCTGACCAACAGGCATCTTCTGAAACGTGTGCTACACCTGTTGGCTGGGGGTACCGGTCATCTGTGCTGTTGGCAATGACCAGGCTGTGTGAATCCTCGTCTCCGTCGAGTTATCCAGGCTGTGCCTTGCTCTCAGCTACAGTGAAAAGGAAGACAGTTGACTTCTTTTTTTGATAAACGGGAGGTGCTTCCGAGTGGTGGAGATGAGGTGAGCCCCTCTGCCCAGCAGCACTTCCGAACAGCGCTCATACCTGGCCCGTGGTCATGAGAGACGTTGGCACTTGCCAGCTGTCAGCCTGGTGGAGGGCAGGCGGTGGGGCTGAGGCTGGGGGTGGAGGGCGGGACCCAGAGTGGCTGGGCCTCCCGGCAGTGGAGGCACACTAACTCCGCAAGCATTCCTGCAAATGTAGGCATTATAAAAGCAAGAATTAACTCCTTGTGTTCCTTTTTCACATTCCTAACAACTCTACTCAGAAGACCTTGAAAGTCAATATACAATTTGAATGGAAAAGACAGTAGGTCAAAGGCACTGGGCTGCCTCACTGATTCATCCTTTAAAATACTATCACGTCTGAGGAAATGTGTCATCTCGGTAGTAGTTTAAATATGACAATTGCAAAATGTTGGAATTCCTATAGACTTAACACCCAATCTCTATCCAGACATTTAGCAGCTGCTCAAGATTGGGCAAAATACTTCACCTCTCCGTGACTTGTTTTCCTTGAAAATGCTTGGCGTGGAGAGGGCTGGCGTGGAGTGGATCTCAGCAGAGAGCAGTCCTCCTGGCCAGCTGCACAGGGACCTGGCTCTGTGGGATGCTGGGAAACTTTGTCACATCTGATCTGACCTTTACAAATGAAATGTAACATAAATTAATCCGTGAAAGTCACTGACCACACGGTTCCTCCGTCTTGGTGTAGATACATAAACAGGGAAATTTTAAAATCACTGGCATAGTGTGTTTGAGATTTGTCTGAAGGTAAGTCAGTGGGTCGGCTGTTAATGAAACTGGAGTGGCCACGAACTACTGCTTACTGAAGCTGCGTGATGGAACATGGGCTCGTTGGACTCTGTTTTTCCATATGTTTGAAAATTCTCATTATAAATGTTTTAAATCACTGGTTCACATATTCTATTTGAAGCCAAATAGACAAGGTGTTTTATATTTACGGGTATATTGAATAGAATCACTTTTATTAAACCTTACCCCTTTAATTCCACCCTTTCTGCATAGCGCCTTCACAGTGCATTTACACAGCATTTAAAGAACCCAAGAAGGAAAAATATATTAAAAATCATTTCGCTAGATAAAATTCAGGAGAACTCTCACTTTAAAATAAATTATTAGATTTTTTTAAGTCTGATGAATATTAGATTTAATGTATTATTATATTTATTAGATATATAATTAGATATATGACTATATGTCATTTATTAGGCAGATTATGTAGATACATCTGTGAGAATATATCTAACACACATTAATAGAATCTATCTTGAATGCCTACTCAGATTATAAGATTCTTAATGTACATTATCTCATGTCCCCCACCACACTTTTCTGCAGTTGTAGCAGGGACTTTTCCAGTGTTACAGGTGAGAAAACTGAGGGACAGAAAGGTCACGTAACTAAATGGCTTGGGAAACTCTGCTAGTAAGTGGTGCTGCTGTAACCGTCAGTGTTTGGCCCCAGGCCCTTGACTCCTCCCTCTGCATCCACATTTGGGTGACACAGCTGCTCATTAAGCACCTGGAAGGCATCCTTAAGTGGGAACCTATGAATGAGATCACCACATTAGGTCAACAAAGATTTAGGAGCTGCCGGTGATGGGGCGTGTGCTGTACGGCTGGTCTGAGCGCTGGCTTTACAGGGGCCAGGCCTGGGTGGCCACGAGGCGCACTGCCCAGAGCTCACCAAAGGCCTTCCTGTTCTGCACTCAGTGTTCCCGCATCTGGGAACAAGGGCCCGGCCCAACCTAAAGGCTCTAGGCACTAAGCCGGCCACCTCAGCACGCCGGGGATTCCTACAGTGACAGCTTGACCCTGAATCAGGAGGACGGGGGTGGGCTGGCTGCTGGACCTCGATGGGCAACCTGTTTGCCTTTTGGGGGGGGTGTTAACCCTTGGACTCTGCCTCTGCAACTGCATTTATCACTTGTGTTTATACAACTGCTTGCGGGGACGGCTGGGTTCGCGTCCCCTCTGTTTAAACTGCTTTTTCAGAGGCAGTAGCCTTGTCTCATTAATCTCAGCATCTCCAGCACCTCACATTAGGCCTATCAGACACACGGTTGGCGTTCAGCAAAGCTTTGTTGCATTGGCTTAACGCAGCTCCCTCTGTTAAGTCCCTTCACCCCATGTGCATGTCCTATAGGTGCTGGCCCCCAAGTTATAAAGAAATGGCATCGACTGTTTATTAAAAAGTGGTGCTATAGACCCAGCGAGTCAAAGAAGGACTGGATTCTGTGTGTGTGTGTGAGAGAGAGAGAGAGAGAGAGAGACAGAAAAATATATTATATTGAAGTCCAGGAACCCTGGGTCCTACTCCTAGTCAACTGCACCTCGCTCTGCTGTCCCTGGCTAGTCACCAGCTACTCCCGGCCCAGCTCCTTGTCTGTGGTCATTTGTGCTGTCATGATTAAGAGCTGCGGCTCTGCGCCCAGGAGGATAAGTCTGGATTTGCGTTCTGGCCACAGTACTCAGCTCCAGGGCTAGTTACTTAGTCTCCTCCTGCCTCAGTTTCCTTACCTGTGAAAAGGGAATAACAGTCCCTGTCTCAGTCGGGGGAGGACAGTCAGTGTGAGGACCGAAGAAGATGATGGACACCTGGCGAGCTCTCCCCAAGCGTTGCGTTTTCTTACCACTTTAATCTCACGCCATGCCACAGTACTTGAAGAAGATACTGTGGATGTAAACAACTTTTAAAGGGACAGTATGACAGAAAGGAAAAGGTATAGATGCATATGAAAAGAATCTTACTCCTGGCCCCTGTTTTTGCCGGGGCCTCCAATGGTCGGACTAGAACAAGTATTTTCCATGCTAAAAAAATAAAGCAGTCAGAGTAACTGGTCCACCCGGTAAAGAATGACAAAGAATATTCCAGTGATTAGGGAAAAAACTCAATTGTTCGTTATGTTTTTACTCCCCCCTTCCCCATTTTACCAGTGTCTGGTATGTGGTATTTTCGTAAGTCTTCCCCTACCCTGGGGTCCTCAATCCTCTGTAAGCATCCAGAGAATTCCCACTTGAGTCACAAGGACAATGAGAAAGAATGGAGAAAGAAAGGCAAAAACAGCAATTTAGGAGGGAAGATGAATATCAGATTAGTGAAACTCCAGGGGAAACTGAGGGCGACAGAGCCACCCCGCGAGGACGGAGGAGGGAGGATGGAGGCGGTAATTGGGTGTTAAAGGCTCCTCCCTGCGCTCCCGCAGCAGAGACGGTGGCTCGGGGTCCCGGAAGGTGACGTCACAGCTCCTGATGCGTCGGCCACCAATCATTAGCCAAGCCCTTTCTTACCTTTCTCCTCGGAGAGACGCAAGCCTAGAGCAATAAAATGGCTTTTGAGATGGAAAGGACCTCATGAAAGAGAAGGAAAAGTGACCTGTTAAGATCTTCCAGGTGAGACCGGGCAGAGCTAAGTTTAGAGCCCTGGCCACCTCGCGTTGGGCGTTTCTCCACCTAGTGCGGGCTTTCTGAAATCGAAAACTGGGTCGGAGGCATCTGAATTGGCCCAGAGGACCCCGGCGCTGCCTGAGCCCTCCTGGCTTTGTCATGGATTTCGGCATTAGCGGGGAAGCTCGCATGAGAAAGGCCGGCTGGGGCGGGAACTTGGGCTGCTCGCTCCAGAACACTGACTCCTCCCGTGGAAGACGAGAATTCCAAGCGCTCCTGGACATATTAGCATATTACAATTATCTAAAGGGGCTTTGAAATATCACTAGGAAGGTCTGTAAATTTCTATATGTTACATTGCAAATAGAAAGCAAAGGGAAAAAGCTCCGGCCACTCAGAAGACCAACTCTAATACCGTATCTGAGGCCATGGGAAAGTAATTTACGCATCCACGCCCTCAGCCATTGTTCCCACTGGCTTAGGAGGAAGAATGGCAGGATAGTTTGCGACTGAAAAGAATTATGCTAATTTTTCTAAACCTTTAAATACTATATAAACAAACAATATATTATTCCATACAGCTAAAGGTCTAATCTGCAGGACTCCGTTCTCCCTGTGGAAGGGTTATTTATTAATTGCAGAACATTAAGAAAACATCAATAAACACATAGAAAAAAATAAAATAACATGTCATTCCGCAATCTGGAGATAAGCATTGTAAATACTTGTTTAGTTCCCTATGGTATTTAAGTGAATTTGGTGTTAGGTAGTAAGTGCCTTTTCATTACTTTAAATCCAAGGCATTTACAAGGGCCTCCGAGCGTGCTCTGTGCCAGGTGCTGTTCTGCACACTTTACACGGGGGAAGTCGTCCAATACTCACGACAGCCCCGTGACACAAAGACTGTTACTGTCTTGGCGTGAGTAAACTGAGGTACAGAAAGTCGTCATTCCTGTAGGATTAGTCAGCCAGTGAGCAACAGAGGAGAGATGGAAAACGAGCCATTCTGGAACCAGAACACACGCTCGTCACTGTGAGGCTATTCGGCCTCATTCCTTGGGAGAAGAGGTATTAAAGTCTCTTTTTGGAGAAATGTTTTTATTACGGGGAAGCTGCAGCTTTGATAAGGAGTTACTATCAATATTTTCATTGTTCTTATTGGGCAGGCCCTGCGCCCGATATCTTACACAGACACGATATTATGCACAAAATTTTGGCTCAGTAAATATTTGTTGAGCTGCATTCAGGTAATTAAACTTCTCACCCAAGAAAGCCCCACCGCACCCTGAAATGTCCTCACCCACCACCATGTTCTGCTCACCTTCGAAGGCCCAATTTAAGCCTTGCTCTATTATATCTTCCCCGGTCATTTTATCTGCCATTAATTCTCTCTTATCTAAACTCTTGGCATACACTACCCACACCACTGTGCTCACATTTTAAAATTTATTTTTTATTTATTTTTTTTTTAGAGACCGGGTCTCACTCTGTCATCTAGGCTGGAGTGCAGTGGTGTCATCAGAGCTCACTGCAACCTCGAACTCTTGGGCTCAAGTGACCCTCCTGCCTCAGTCTCCTGAGTAGCTGGGACCACAGGTGTTTATCACCACGCCCAGTTAATATTTTATTTTTTAAATTTTTGTAGCAACAGGGTCTCATTCTGTTGCCCAGGCTGATCTTGAACTCCTGGCCTCCCGCCTTGTTCTCCCAAAGTGCTGGGATCACAGGCATGAGCCACTGAGCCTGGCCTTTTTTTTTTTCCCAAAGTAAAATGCATATAGCTTAAAAAGGAAATAGAACTAAACTTTCATAACAACACCCATATTGTCCCATTTGTTACCACGTGTTCCATACGGTTTGTGAAAGCAGCATCCCATACAGAACCCTGAGTGGGTCCTGCTCACGTCCCCATGTCCCCTTTACTCTAGAACAGGTCCTCCTCCCAGGGCACTAACTTGTGGAAGAGAATATGCCAGCAGTTCTGTAGAATGTTCTAGATTGGTGTTGCCTGCCTTGTTCGTTTGTCTCCTGGATATCCTACAAACTGTAACACCCACAGACAGAGTTTCATCTAAAAGCTTGGTTAGAGTCATCTAAAACTTAACTATTTGGGGAAAGAATATACTGTAGGTGGTAATTTTAGTCTTTTGTAAATTATTATATAAACATATAATTATATATAATTTTAAATACAGAATTATGTATAATTATATAAATTATTATATAATATAATGATTTATATTATTTATATATAATATACAAATATATATTATTTATATACAATATGTAAATATATTATTTATATATTTATATTTATATAAATAATGCATGTTATTTATTATATTATTAATTATATAAATTATATATTTATATGATTTATTACATAAAATAATTATATATATTAATAATTATATATGATGTCCCTCATAAAATTGTATGTGGCCTCAAAATCATCACGATTATCCTTTTTATAACCCGCAGTGTCTAATGCACATGGACACCATCTTCGGCACTGTTTATACAATCAATGAACGGATGAGGGGTGGACAAAGGATGGTGAGATGATTGATTGTTTCCCAAGAAACCCGTGTGATTGGTGCGTCTAAGCACTCCGTCCTCCCAGTATCAGGTTTTGACCAGCACTGCAATTTGCTTTCAGCTCATGAAGTGGCATTGAAAAGAATCAGTGTTTTGAAAGATGTCTCCAGAATCTATTAGTGCATTCCTGTGCTGCGCAATAGGTTAATACTTATAAACTAGTAAAACCCTATTCTGTTTTCAGACATTTACAGATAAACTTTCACTTGCTCTTTGAAAAATTGTGTCTTTGTCCAAGAGCCCCACCGTCTGAGCAGCCCACAGGGAGCTCCGGCTGTCGTGCCAAGCTGGGCGCTGGGGCGGTGGCCAGCCCTGCCCTGCTCACTCACACGGACCCGCGTTCTTAACCCTCACAGCCCTAGCGGCATCACCCGCCTTTAACAGGTGAGGGAAGCGAAGCACAGAGAAGGTCATCAACTTTTCCAGAGCCCTACGACCAGTAAGTCAGGGTTTAAACCCAGGCCATGGGGGTCCAAAGTTCCTGCTTTTAGTGGCCCACGCCTAAGGATATTGGTTATAGGTGATTCAGTGCTGCTTGGGTTGGGCTATTTTAAAGTGCTTCGATCTACTAATTTTTATTTCTTCTTTGGAAAGTAGTTGATTCAGCTGCAACTCTCAAGCAAGTGATCTCCCTCTCCCTGAAGGCTCTGGGCATGCCTTCCTTCGTCTTGCTCTCTGCAGGCGGGAGGATCTGCCCGTCCTCGAGGCTTTCCGTCTTCTGGTTCCGTGTCCCAGCCTGGGGCTCTTCCATTCTTTCTCCCTGTGGTCCCTGGGCGTGCAGTGGCGACTGGACACTGGGGTGCGCTCATTACACAGGAGGATTAACTCACGGTCACTGCAGGGATGTTCTGTCTGTGCCTCCTGCTTGGGTTTGCTTGTTTTCGGAAGCCTTTCATGTGTCCGGAATCCTATAAACCCCTCTGATAAATGAGAAGTGTACATAGTTTCTGCCACTTGGGGAGGCATTGTGGGAGTTCAGCATGGTGGCTTTTGTATCTGCAGATCTGAGCTGAAATTCCAGTTCTGCCACATACTGCTCAGCTGGGCCCATTCCCCTTCCCCATCCTTTTGTCCCTGGGGCTTTCTTCTCTCTATCCCTTCCACCTGGATAGATGCCCTTCTCATCTCCACGCGGAATACAGCTTGTTCTTCCTCCGTGAGTTAGAAAGACCACTTAGCCTACTGGATGAAAACATAGATTTAAAATTAGATAGCTCTGGGTTCAAATTGTCCTTTTGCTAACTATACAATGTTTGCAATTTCTCAGTTTCCTTGGGGGAAAAAAGGGATAATGATATTCCTATCTCTTTAGATTATCACAAGCATAAGGGAAATAGTCACGTATAGTTATTGGTAGAGATCTGAGCAGTAGTGAATGCTCAGTAATTAGGGGACCGCTTTCATGAACTCTGTGTGTGTTCGCGTGCGCCCACACACGTGTCTGCTGAGGGGCAGATATTCATAGAGCTGGTCAGCGCTGTGGAAATGCTACATGCTAGATGGTCAGCTTGCTGGAAATAATTTCTTCCTACTCAAAAACCTCTGGCTCCTCCCAGAATTTAATTTCTAGCTGTATCACTTTTTCTTTTCTAATATCGCTGTTGATAATGTGCCTTTTCTCCCGCCCCTCTGCACATATCCCAAAGCGACTGTGAATTCCTTGAGGACAGCGTCTGTATCTATTTTGTATTTTTCTCTCCCAGAGATCCGTGGCTACTATGCGTTTCATGAAAATCCTGAATGCATATTGAATTAAAGAATGGATATGTGCGTGTCCGCAATATCCCAAATCACTTCGAGTTACGATTTTTACATGCCACAGCCATCATCAGAAAATACTTATTTAGTTGTTTATCCAAGTCAGCACAATGCAGGGCAGCAAATGCTCAAAAAACTAGAAATTCAAGTCCTGCCCTCTAGCTCACCCCTTACGGGGCTGGCCCACCCAAACACTGTTATCACTGGGAAAATTAATCAGCCAGGACTCAGGCTCCCTCAAGAAGGCTGTTGACGGAGGAGCTGAGCCCTGTGAACCTGACACCACCCCGCAGAGTCCGTTGTTACTTTGACAGTGCTCGACTGATGATCTTTCCTGAGCACCAACCTCCAGCCACTCAGACTCACCTAGCCGTGGGAGCTCTCACCTGCACGGGGCCGGCTCACGGCGGAGGAGACTCAGGAGTGGGCCCCAAACCCTTCTTCCACCTCTGCCCATCTGGTCTGTCCTTCAGTAAAGGGACTTAAATAAATTCTCCAGCTCTAATGAAAAGTCACAATTTTTCTTTTAATAATACAGAATGAGCTCTCCAGAAAATTAAACTGAATTAGTGTTGGGTCTTTGTATTTTGTCCTTGTTTACTGAGCATAGCATTAAATATCCAAGCTGATCTCTCAAGCTAATCTTCCTCTTTATCCACAGAAACGGAAAGTAGATTAGTGGTTGCCAGGGACGGGGATGGGGAGGGACTGCTAATGGGTGCAGGATTTCTTTGTGGGGCATGAAAATGTTCTGCAATTAGGTAGTGGTGATGCTTGTATGATATGTGTACTGAAACCACTGAATCGTGTATATTAAAGAGTGAGTGTTATGGCCTGTGAATTCTGTAACAGTACAGCTGCTATTTAAAAATAGTGTTCACAGTAATAGAGTCATCTTCCCATTTCCTAGCTGATGCTTTGTCTTCTCCGAGGAGGTGCACCTCCAAGGAAGGATGCACATTAGATAGGAAAGCCACCTCTGTGGTGACCCGGAGTGATGGTCCCTAACCTACAATTACACACGTACTACGGCGGCAGGAAGGGTACATTAGCGACATCTCCCTGGGCCAGTTAAAGAAAGCATTTGCTTCCTTTGTGTTGTGTCTGTATCAATTAGGAGGCACAGCACAGGGTAAAGTCAGGATGTTTGCCCTTTAAATCTTGTAAGCACACCTTGAAACTTGAGACCCAAGTTGTTGAAAACAGACAGCTTACTCATTAAAGCCAGGAAACACTTTTTTCCCCAAAGAGTCACATGCTTTATAATGAAAGGTTGGCCTAAAATTAGTTAGTGACACTTGCTACTTTTGTTTAAATGCTAAAAATGTTTACCAAAGATTCACTGGAAGGGTCAAGAGATTAGCAACCCAAATATATTTAGAAAAACACCAACTCTGTGCTCTTGGGTGCCAGGTGCCGCCTGAGACGCCCCAGGAAGGAAAATTCTATTCTCAGAAGCCAGTGACCTTAAGGAGAAATCGGGCGAGTCACTTGGGTCTCTCTGCCTCGAGTCTGTGAAAGATGCGGTCCTGGTCCTGACATAATGCACCCTGGTTCCTCGGTAAACTCTTAGAATGAGCACAGAGGTGGATCCGGCATCCTCGCGGGCCTGTCTGTGGGACAAGTTTGTATTTCTGGCTTCCTCCCGTGCCCACGTCTCCTTTCGTGCTCTGAGGACAGGAGAGCATCCAGGAACCGAGGACCCCCCCACCTCCAAAGGCCTGTGCATCTCAGAGGGAGATGACACAGACGTGCTCAGAGCAACGTGTGGACTTGACCATCATTTTCTTTTGCGTGTCTGCTCTGGGCCCCTAGTGGGACCAGCACACTCAGGTCCTGGCTACTGCTGCCCCCAGGAACACAGAGCGGCAGGGCAGGGAGCACCCAGTGGGATAGCTCCACTTCCTACGAGCCTGCGGAAGCCTGAGTCGCCCCGAGGGAGGACGTGGTCTGCCCAGGCGGGATGGGGTAGATCGTGGAAGAATAAATGGGGAGCTTATGGTCCAAAATATGTACCCCCAGAAAGATCTGCTTAAGTCCTTCCTCTCAGTACCTGTGCATGTGACCTTATCTGGGAACGGGGTCCTTGAAGATGACCAAGTTAAGATGAGGTCATTACGGGAGGCCCCTAAACCAAGATGACTGGTCCTTAAACAAAGGGAAATCCAGACACAGACAACGCATGGGGGGGACACGCGTGAAGACAAAGCCAGAGATGGGGCGATGCATCCGCACACTGACGACCACCAGAGATGGGGCGATGCATCCGCACACTGACGACCACCAGAGATGGGGCGATGCATCCGCACACTGACGACCACCAGAGATGGGGCGATGCATCCGCACACTGACGACCACCAGAGATGCACTCAAACCGCAGACGCTGGAGGGAGGCCCGGAATGGAGCCCCTCACAGCAACATGGGAAGCAACCTAGCTGACACCTTGGTCTTGGACTTCCAGCCTCCAGAACTGCCAGACCATACATTTCTGTTACCTTGACCCTGCATTCTGTGGTCCTTTGGTGCTGGGCCACAGCAAAGTGACACAGGCGGCACTAGCTCTTGTCCTCGAAAGCTGTCCAGGCGGATGGGGCAGACATTCCCGACAGGCCTCTGCGATGATCCCAGGGGAGGAAGCTGCAGGTGCACACGCCTCGGTCAGGCCCAGCGGGGCTCCCGCTCCGAGGAGGGGAATGGCTCGGACAGACACTGTCTGGGAGGCGACCCGAGCCTGTGCGGGTTTGTAAGCAGGACCAGAGAAGGTGAGAGGGAAACCTGGATATTTCCTCCAAAACAGATGGAGCATCCTCTGTGAGCCCTTTGAGGGGACCGAGAACACTGGGGGGCAGGTGTGGGACTGGGCGAGGGGCGCTGTGAGCCAATCAGCAGACCGGTCCACATGAGCGCTGAGCGTTGTTGCTTCTCCAGTGATCCAGGGGGGCGCAGTTTTATGTGGACCTCCCGTTCCCACTCTGGCCCAGACACCCAGCCTGCCCCAGGGCCCCCGAGTGCTGTGCTGTGGGCCTGGGGGCCCGGCCGGGTCTGTTCTTCCTGCCAGCAGCGGGTGGGAAGGGCCCTGCCGCACCCTGGCCCTTACGAAAGCCAGCGTGGCATGGTACCTTCAGCAGGTCCCAGGTTCGGGGACTCCTTCTCCTCTCTTGGTCCGGAGTCTGGCGGGAGGTGAAGCAGTCCAGGCTGCACTGGAATTGGGGCACGTCACGTTTGCAGTCACTGGTACCCTGGGCATTTCCCGTGTCATGACGGCCCGTGCTACCCCTACTTGTGTGGCTGCATCGCTGGGGTGCCCTGAACGGTGTTTCCTTATCAAAGGCACCTCCACGCATATCGATGCTGTGGCTTTTTTTTTTTTTTTTTTTTTGAGACAGAGTCTCGCTCTGTGGCCTGGCTAGAGTGCAGAGGCATCATCATAGCTCATGACAGCCTCAAATTCCTGGGTTCAAGCGATCCTCCTGCCTTGGCCTCCCAGAGTGCTGGGATTCCAGGTGTGGGCCACCGCGCACCTGGCTGATGCAGTGGCTTTTATCAGAGGTTGCGCTCACTCTGTGCTTACCTTCATTTCACTGCAGTCACTGAGTGCACAACCCTACCGTCACCAAGGCCAGTTTGCAGGCGAGCTCGGAGAGAGCGGGAGAAGAACCTAAACACTCGCTATCCACAGAGAGCACCTGCCAAGCTCCTCCCCTTCCCACCAGGAGACTAGTGAAGGAGCCCCTTGGACTGAAAACCCAGCGGTCCTTCTCCTAGGGCAGTGGGTTCTCCTCCCTGTTCCTGCTGAGTTTTTGTTCTATTTTCTTTCGCCCAAGCTTTTTTTTTTTCTTTTTCATTTCTATTCCACTATCGAATGAAGAGTATCATAAAATAAAAGGATCCATTTGATTTGATGTAAGTCCTAAAATATTTTATAACTTAATAAAGTCCGAGTACTTTAGAAAATGATGCTGAGAAGACACAGGCTGTTGTCCCCGGAAACTGGAGCAGCTAAAACCTGATCAAGCTAATTTACCGTCTTCCTGGGTGTGGCGGAGGCTCGCTGGATGGAATTTCAGTAAGTTAGGATTCTCCAAAGGCTTTGCTGCCACAACTGGAGTGGTCATTTTCTTCACAAATTTTAGGGTAAAATGCCAATTGCTTTTTATTTCTTTCATGCTCAGGTGCGTGTATGTGTGTGTGTGTGTGTGTGTGTGTGTGTGTGTAACTAGGCTACTGAAAAAGCTCTCTCTCTTACTGTGCATTGATCAACTGCCTTGTCTCTGTGGTGAACTTCTAGGAAATGTAAGTGAATTCACTTTTTTCTCTCTTTTATGCATGTGAAAGTGGCTACTTTGCAAAAAACAGGCTAGGCATCTGTTTGTTGTTTTTGCAGAAACTGCGAAACACCATCACGATTTAAAAAAAGAGAGGAAACCCCAACTGCTATAGCAATCTTTGCTGAAGGCATATTCATGTTAGAATGACGAGCCGTTATTACCCATTTGTAAGGAACAACCATGCGGTGCTCGACATTAGAAGTATAAGAGTTTTCCCTACAGTGGACATTTATTTCCAAGAGCAGGAAAACAGCAGCCAGCAGGGTTTTAAGGTCTCACTGCACATGCACGGTGTACAGGAAACACCACGGAAACGTGAGAGAGGAAGTGCCCGTTCACCTGGCACGGAAGAATCCAGAGCCTGTTACTCAGACTTCCAGCACCTCAGTATTGGATCCCTGGCACCAAACTAAGACCAGGTAAAAATTTACCAGGTACTTTCTTAGAAACAACTTCATCAATTCAGTACACATTTGGTGATAGGGCATTTTGTTATCCTGGTGGCAAATTTTGAGATTTAAAGGAAGAGGCAAAGTCTTTTGAGCCTTGTCTTAAAAATGGGCGTATCATTTTTTACCTTCTTTAGAAATTCTGTTTTTTTTTAAAAAAGTCACTCAATCTACTGACCCTCATTTTGTCACGGCTTGCAATTGGCATTACACAATCAGCCAACATTCAACAAACAGCAATGGAATATGGATTTCTGGCGAGAAGAGAAGGATGTATCTGAACAACATTATCAGCTGGATTCAGGGATTGCAACTAGGTTCATCGCTCTCTCAACTGTACCTTAGAAAACTCGTCAGGCCGCTAAAAGGCAATCATGAGCACTGGGCTTGTCACCGAGGAGTGCCAGAGTGCTTTAGCATGTGCGTGAGGATATGTGATAAATAAATAACACCCCAAGAGTCATTCCTCACGGTGCTTTTCAACCATAATTAGACAAGTCATTTCCATAGTGGGCTCTAGTAATTCACCTGTAAAGAATTTTCTTCTTAAATTCTTACAGTCACTGAATTCTGTGCATCTCATTTCAAAACAAATGTATTCACTCGTTCGTCAATCTTCAGTGTGCAAGCGTCCACAAGGAGATTTTGGGTTGAAGTGGAAGACAAACGCACATATGAACTAGTTAGTGTCCACGCAGCGTGGACGGAGCGACAGCGGAGGTGCGCACCCGGGAGGGGTTCAGCAAAGCTGAGAGGACGGGGCTCCCATGGAGCCTTTCGGAGAGGGCTGTGGTTACACGAGTATTCAGGGTTGAGAAGGAATGCATTCAGGTTGCCCTGCAAGAATGGGGGGAGCTGCTCTCCACTGGCAGGGCTGCTGGGGAGTGAAGTAAGCGAAGGGGGAGGGGGCCGCATGTGTCACGGAGGAATGGTGGGCCGTGGTGTCGACCACTCTGGGCTCTGACACTTCGTGCGCGCTCTGCCGCCTGTGTGCGCTCCTCCTCCGTCACCTGGGCGCGGCGTCCCCAGCTCGCAGGGCGTGGTGAAGGCTGGCAGGGACGTGGGCACAGAGGGCTGCTTTAGTGCCACGTGGACTTGTCACAGGGCGGCATTTGGCCCTCTGTGGAACGTGCCGTATGAATCAATAAACGTTTCCCTCATTTTGTCTCCACGCCTTTCTCTGACCTTTCTAATACATTCCTGAGCTCCGACAGACAAAAAGTCCGTTTCTAAACCTCACCTGTTACACTGACTGTGCACTTACGGGCCTTTGGGGATGGAAAGAAAATGACTAAGAAAAAAAGTAAATGATACAATAACAGTAAAGTGAGCGGCCACCTGCCAGTGACGGGGCTCAACCTTTTCTCCCAAACAGGCGCTTTCTTCTCCCTGAGTGGAGAGTGTTGGGTGTTGGCACTGGCCTCCTTTGAAACCTGTATTACTACAGCGTTTTTAAAAAAATTTCTTCATTGAGGTATTCTTGATTAGTATTCCATTATAATCTAGTATTTAATATTTAAGGAGAAATATTAAGACTTTGTGCTATTTATTTAAAAACTCAGAGAATGTGTTTCAGAGCATATTACATCAGAGTAAAGGATCAATTAGGAGTTTTCAGAGTCAATGATAAATTGCACAGAATGTCTGACAATTTGAAATATGAAATATAAAGAATGTTTTGGGCTGGATCCTTGTAAATGTATTTCCCTTAGTCCATAGCATATTCCTGCATGGAAATTCTCCCCTCTTAGCCTTGTGCTATTACAACGTGGCTCAGAGGCCGCGGCAGTTGAAACTCTCTCTCGCCGTGGCCAGTGTCCCTGTCATATTTCAGAATGGCTTCTGCAGCAAGCGTACCTTCCCCTCCAACGCAGGGTGCACGCCAGAGCCCCGGACAGGGGCTGGTACAAATCCCGTCCGTAAGTGGTGACTTTCAGAACCCTGCATGTGCCAAAGAGGGGTCTAGGGCTGTGGGGCTGCTGGGTGGCTTGGCGCGGAGGGGCTTGGTGCTAGTGGTTATGCTATTACTTTGATCTTTTTAATAAGCGGAGTTTGTGTTTGAACAAACAAAAGCGTGTCCAGAGCATCATCTGCAACAGCGGCTCATGTGCTTCTCCTTTAGGTTAGCTTTGAGTTGTGACTTTGTGTTCCTATGTCCCCCTCCTCACTCCTCACTCCCCCTCACTTCTCCTCCTTTGCTGTTCCTTGTCCCCTGGATGGCACACTCCTCCCCAGGTGCCCAAGGCAGGGTCATGGGGACAGCCCTGCAGGCAGGCCAGATGCAGACATCTCCCTTCTCTTCCCAGCAGCTGCCAGGCCTTCGGATGTGCTCTGAGTCTTGCACTGAGACCGCCTGCTCCCTGGTGGCTCCAGCAATGTCTGTCCCGGGTAGGACCCCTCTAATGGGCCCCCTTTGCCCCAGGGCACCCCGCAGCTTGGTGAGACTGGCTGAGAGCTGCACTGCAGGTGGAAGGGCTCCATCTGGAGCCGCCTCCCAGCCCCTCCACTCACAAGGGACAGAGCTCCATCATGGGGCCAAGGCTCTCCTCTCGGGCTCCTTTGTGTCTCGTTCTCTTTGCACTCCCGGCCTCGTTCAGCTTGTAGGCCCATCTCCCCTGACCGGACTCCATCGTGCTCTGCTACCTCCATCCCCTGCAGGGCACAGTGATCTTTCAAGTGCAAATCTGATCAAGTCGCCCTCCGGCTTCAGACCCCTTAGAGGCTATCCGCTGTCCTCAGGCCAAAATCCTTGGTTAGATTTATAGGAGCCTCTGTGCCGAGCCGCGTGCTCCCGTCCACCTTTCCGGCTTTGCTCCCACACACGGTGAACCTTTCCGGTTACTCAGAAGCCGGGGTCCAGAATTCCCTATCTCTGTGTCTGCAGACTGGCTGATGCCTAATCACACTTGTCCCTCAAGTGTTCTCTTATGTGTCTATTTCTCCAAAATTACTTGAATCCATGCCCCCCTCCCCCTTCCCCTGGGCTCGATGTCTTGTCAGGACTTGCACAGACCCCGCGCCTGTTTTTGTCTTTCCACTTGCCAGGCTGGACGGCATCCCTTGTTCAGTCGTCCATCTCCATAACAAAACACGAGCTTAGCTTAGGGGCACTGGCCCCACATTCTTGTTTACGGTGTGTTTCCTGCTCCTGGCACAAACCTGGCTCTATAGATATCTGTTTTTAAATGAATGACTAAGTGACCAAAAGACTCATTTCCCTGGAGAACCATGACAGCAGCTGAAGCTAGAAGGAAATGGAGAGGAAAATTCTGAAATTCCATTTCTTCGTCAAGTGACAAATCATATGGCCAAGTTCTTATGCAGTGGGTCTAAGAGGAAAGAAAGAAGCAAATATGTTTTTCTTCCCAGTTTTATGTCTGCAGACCTCTAAAACACAGAACCCTTTCCCAGGACAGATGCTAATTCATTTGGCTGTGACTTGAAAGCACACGTTGCCATCAAGATAGCTCTAACATGCACACAGTAAAAACAATTTTAAACTATCCAAACTGCAGTGTATTGGTGGCTAATCCAGCTTCATCTCGCACCGTCTCTGTTGACAGCGGAGGGTTTTGTGCCCCACACCCAGGAAGTGCCCTGAGATGCTGGGGCTCCTTCCCTGCTTGTCCCAGGAAGTCCGAGAGGACCGTTGAGATGACCTTTGCTTTGTGGCCTTTGCAAAGCAGGAGCTGCGTGACCGGGAGTCTCCGCAGACAGAGGTCCCCACCGCAGGCTGGCTTGTCGGTTACAGTAAATCAAGCTGAGGCTGAGCAGGAATACAGGCTTTCGTTCCCAAATCCCAACAAGCCAAAACAAGATGAGGGATTTTTCTTCTTCCTCTCTGATAGGGCAACACTCCTGTCGCGATTAGACTCTTGGTATGTGAGCACACCCAAAGAAGCCCATTCTTTATGCGAATTTGTGCCTTTTGCCTGGTTTCTCAAATGTCGGAAATTCTCGCAAAATATTGTTTTTTGTCTCTATCGTTGTCAATATAACATGAAGCTTTGTTTCCTTCCGCTGACAGACATGTCTATTTTACTTCTCAAGTATAAAGAAACATACATGTGAATGTCACATCACATTATTAATAATATAACTAAGAATAAATAACTTGAAAATTTATTCATTATGGTGCTATTTACAAAGTACTTGCTAGTTTTCATTCATTTGACGGAAGTTTGTGGAGGGCTCTCGGACACACCTGCAGTGGGATGCGAATCCATAGCACAGGTGAGAGAACTGGGCGTGCCTGCCCTGACTCCCGGTCCGGGCTCTTAGATCAGCCTGCCAAACCGTCTCCCTTGCTAGCTCTTCCTGATCAAACCTGCCCAAAGAACTACCATCTGGGAGCCTATTCAGTGTATCGTGCCATTCTGATTTTCTGTTTGCAGGATTCTCGCGGGCCTGGCCTCCACGCTTCAGAAAGTGTGACGTGCCCACGACTTGCATGGGTTTCACCGGCTCCCTAGTGCCAAGATGCCATGGTGAAGACAGGGAGAGAGCCACTGTGTGTCTAGACCTCGCTCTGCGTCCACGTGCCTGTCCAGCCCCTGCCCTACGGCCCCGCGAGGGCCACGCCCACAAGCACCCCCATTCGCCCCACGTGCAGACTGGTAAGACCAGAGTGCCCTGATTGCAGCCGCGGTGGGTCGCCACGCCACTGCTCAGTCCTCCTCCATCCTGTCCTCTCACGCACCTCCTTCCTCCACTCCCGCCTCTCCTGGGTACCGCGGGGACGGCATGGGAGAGGCTCGCCACTGCGGCAAGAGCCAAGATGAAGCTTTGGGGAAAGTAACAGGACGGAAGAGGAGCGTGCAGAAGAGACCGAGTGGGCCTGGGAGAGGCACTTCTCTGAAATGCGGGAAGAAGTCAGAGTGGGGGAGAGGGGAGAAGCCACAGCAGCCGGGAGGAGAAGCCACCGAGGCCCCAGCGGCCTCGGGCATCTCTCTGGTGGCTGGAGGGCGAGCAGACACACGCGAGGTTTACCTGGGAGATCACAAAGAGGAGGACTGGGGAGCAGCCGGGGTGTCCGATGTCACTGAGCCGCGGGCTTCCGGGGCAGCAAAGCCTCAGCGTGAAGCCACTTCTGCTGGTCCTCTCTGAGCAGCCCTGGGCACGTCCACGAACCTTCTGGAGGCTCAGTTTCTCTTCTGTGAAATGTGAATCTTATTTAACACCTCAGAGGGTTAGAGTAGGGTGCCGGGGAGAGTGCTCAGTGCAGCGGTCACAGGCCGTGTGGAAACGCTGGCCTGGGTGCTGGGGTGACGGCCGGGGAGGGGTCGTTTGTGACCTGGAGTGAGAGCCGCCTCTCGGACACGGTGGGGTCAGGCACCAGCCTGCAACATGAGCTGGGCTAAAACAGTGGCCGAGGACAGAGGTAAAACACGCTCTAGATTCTTACTTTACGGTGTTTTCAGGCTAATTTGTATTGTAAATGGGGTGGTTGCACCCCATCTTGGTGAGCATTTTATTGCTGAGATTTTCCACATTTTGAATGTCTTCTAAAGCCAGGGAGAGACAATCCCTGTAAAATAACTTATCCTAAACCTCTGTCAAAGCCGTCTCTGGTAGGCTTAACGGAAGGCTAGACGTGTGTGCATGTAGTATGTGCTGGAGAGATTTGAAATACCCGTTTATCCAAGGACAATTTAAAAAGGAAAAGGAATTCTTGGAGCCTTTGGTACCCTCAGAACGTTAGGCCATCCCACTCACTGTAAGAAGGGAAAAAATAACTGAAATATACCCCAATCCTAAGGGAACAGGAAACTCTGTAAGATAAGTTTGTGTGGCAGGTCACACGAAAGCCTCCCTGAATGAGAGTGACTTTTATTAGTTTCAAGTCTCAGCCATTTACTAGCTATGTGACTTCTAGCAGTTCCTTGAACTTCCTGACCCTCATATATACAATAACACTAAAAATACCCTGCTTGAACTTGCAACGAGAAGACCAAATGGAAGATTCCATCCACGCTGTGCGGCAGCTCCCAGCGTCCAGCAACCAGTCCCCGGCTTGGGGATTTTCTTCCTCTTTTCTCCTTTCTCCTGCCTTTCCTTGAAGGTTGGTCAGGAGAAAGGATTTCATCTCCTCAAGAGGGTTACAACTGAGTTCTGAGCCCACCTTCCCTTAGGCTACCCTTAAAGTTATTTAAATGTAGAAAATTAACATATTTTTTGACTAACTTAACAAACTTTTGTAACACATCTAAAAAAAGGCAGAAGACAAAGGGGTGGCTGTGAAGGCACCTTTGCAATGCCAGCAAATGTGCCCTTGTTGGGTGTGTGAGAAAAGAGAATTTCAAAGAAATGAGCATTTTTATGGAAAGTGACCTGACCTAACCTCGTAAGGTTCAAAGGCTGAGAGTGCGGGAGGACCAGAGGGGCTGTGGACGCCTGGGCGCCCCCTCGCAGGGACGCACACTCAGACGGTGAGGCGCAGGGAGGCCGCGGTGAGCTTGGGCAGACAGGTGAGCAGGGAGCATTCCGGACCGGGTCAGCCGCGCTCTAGGGCAGGGGTTCCCAGCCCTGTGCATTTCACAGAGCAGTAAAATTTCCTAAAGAAGTTGGGGAACTGACATCGAGTTGACAGACAACTCCTTCTTTCGCCAAATAAGGGAGTTAAGAAACAAGCGATCACCAGTTCATACAAGCAAGAACTTTCACTACCAAAAAGCTGAAGGTTATGATCTTGAAGTACTGACGTATGAAGACTAGGGTTCACTTTGTGAAAAACTCGCTCTGTTATTTGGTGTATTTCATTGAATGCCACGCAAACTCCACCCCCGTGGCTGTGCTCTGAGCCGCAGGGAGGAGACGCTCTCCTCAGCTCCCCGTCAAGGTGCTCTGGGAGGAAAACACTGGGGGAGCACCCGGGCTGGACACAGTGGACCCCCAATCCCCTCCTCAGCCCGTGTCTTTGCTTGTGTTCAATATTCATGGAGAGGCGTGAACGACTGTCCAGCTTGACCCGGGCTGGAGGGTTTCCCACGGGCTTTCAGCGCTAAATCCAGGACAGTGCTCGGCAGACACAGGTGGCTGGTCACCTGCGATTATTCTCATTTCCGGATACAGCCTTGAAACTCGGAGCTGCCTGCCGAGCTGTCTGCGGCAGCGCTGAAGTTGAGGGCCAGGCCTGGACTCAAAACCACGATCTTCGCGTGCTCGGTTTGACGTTTGTCCCTCCCAGCAACCGTGCCTTCCACAGGCTTTCTTCAGTGTCACTTAGGAGCCGACTGTTGTGAGACTGCCCCGTAGAGCAGTAAACCCTTTGTTTATATAAATGAGCTCACACTCGAGTGTTTGTAAACTGTTAAGCCCTAAACCAAGGGAAATATTTTAAAAAGCTTTCACCTTCTTCATCGATCTGACTCCATTTGGGTTTGTATTAACCTTGGAGACTTCAAGTTTTTTCTCAGGTGCCCCTTTTACCTGGCAGCCGCAGGTGGCTGGAGGAAGCCCAGAGCCGTCTGAAGGGGGCACCTCAAGTGGGCACTTGGAACTACCCAGCGTGTGCCAGGCCGTCCACTCTGCCCTGCTAGACAACCACTTGGTCCTTCCCTCCCCGATTTCACGCCCCCGTCCTCAGTGCCAGCAAGCTGGCGATCCCGCCTCCCCGAGTGCCAGGAAAAGTGAAGCAAATGTGAGAACCTTTTCAGCAGCTCCCACTGCCCCGTCCCTGCCAGGCCCCTTTATCCCAGACCAGCTGCCGCGCGTTTGCCCGTCCCAGGGGCGCCCCGCCTCTGCGCCAGCCACCCCTCGCTGCGCGGCCCAGGACAGCACTGCAGACGTTTCCTCCTCCACTTCCTCGTCACCAACTTCCCGTCTCAGCTGGGCACGCTCGCCAGCCCATCCACATGCTCTCCTTCTCCCTCTGCAGCAAATCATGCAGCGAACACCAGCACCAGCAAGGAAATCATGTTCTTCACCCCGCTGCCCCTCGATCCACAATCCTACATGGAAAGAAACTTCCCCGAAAGGGTTGTCCACGTTTGCCGTCTCTAATCGCCCCTCCTGTTTCCTCCTAAGCCTGCTCCGATCAGAGCATCGTGCCACCACCCCCTGAGCTCTCGCAGCGGCCTCCAGGTCGCTGAGCCCGGTGGTTGGCTCAGGAGCCTCATCCGAGCTGTCAGCAGCGACTCGGCGGACCGGCCTCTCCTGCGACCAGGAGCACTTTCCGCTCCTGGCGTCCTGGCCACCACGTTCCCCTGGTTCTGCCTCTAGATCAATGGTCACTTTTTCTCTGGGTTCTTTGTCAGTGTCTGTCATCTCTGCAAACATTTGGCACTGGAGTATCCCAAAGCCCAACTCTGGGCCTCTTCTTCTCTCCTGTAATATGCCTTGGCTTTCTCCTTTGGTGATATCATCTGCTGCCACCTGTTTAAATGACATCTCTCTGCTGACAGCACCCAAATTTCCATATCCAGCCCCAATCTCTCCCCTGAAATCCAGTGTTGTGTGTTCATTTACTGACTTGGTAACTTCCCTTGAATTTCGAAGAAATATCTGCTACTTAACGTGTCCTAAACTGAATCCTTCATCTTCCGCCCTTCAGCCTGCACCGTCTGTGGCCTTTCCCATCCTGTTCAATGACGGCTCCTTCTCTGGAGCTGGTCAAGCTAAGTAGCAACTTCTGAACCTCATTTTCTCACCCTATCTGTGGGCAAGCCCCACTGGCTGTACTTTCAAATGTATTTTGAAATTTCAACCACAGTCATCTGGTCCCAGCCACTGTTATTGGTCTGAGTCACAATCATCTCCTGCTTGAGTTATCCCTGATGCCTCCGGATCCAGCCCAAGCCCCACAGAGCAGGCCGCCGAAGTGATCCGTGAAAACACAAGACAGCTGAAGTCACTCTTCTGTTTGAATCCCTTTCCCCTGCCTGAGCGCTCAGCGACACGCAGCCCCACAGCCCCAAGTCTCTCCGTGCCCCGTGGCGTCTCTGCCATCCGCCCTACGACGTGCCTTGCTCATCCGCCCCCTGTGCTGTGTGCTCGTTGCACCTGCGGGGCCTGTCCACCTCCTTCCCTTTTGCCTGGGACTCCTTCCGCAGGTGCCCTCGTGTCCCACCGTCTTCCTTCAAGCTGATCACATTCCACCTCCTGTGGGAGCCTGAAACCAACCCTCGGACTCCCTGCTTTCTTTGCCTGCCAGATTTTCTGCAGTACTTTCCAGCCCGAATTTACTATGTAATTTACTTGTCCATTCTCTGTGTCCCACGGGTCTGTAAACTCCTGTCTGCATGTATGTCTGTGTGCTCTTCTCACTTCCCTGATTCTGGAGACTGGAACAGGGGCCGGCACGTCACAGGTGCTCGATCACTATTTGTTGGGTGAATTCCTGACTGCATTTTCCTGGAGTCTAAAAGGGGACCCATGTAGTTCGAGGGGACAGAGGCTTGGACTGCAGGTCTGAAGCAGTGACGCAGCCCAGGCACTGGAGTTACTGGAGGTTTCCCAACAGAATCACAGCGTTTGGTCTGGTCTCAGAGGAGGAAAAAGATCCAGAGCCCATCCCGCCGGGTGCAGGTCTTCCATGGCCTCTCACTTTGGTCCAGGAGCAGCCGCAGCAACCCTGTGGCCAAGAGGCTGAAGCCACCTTCTTTGCTGAGTTTCACGTCAGGCTCCTATGATGAAAACCCATCTGGTGGCATGTCCCACGTCCTGGATGTTTCCAGACAATAGCTCCTATACCTGGACAGCTGAGTCAGAGAAAGGGACATCTGTCCTGCCGAGCTGTCGCATTCACAAAGCATCAGTCCCTCCGGCACCCGGCAAAGCAGAGCCCTTGGCTTTCGGCGGCCGGCACTTGCCTAGTTTGCTTGTCGGGTGGAGCTACGGTCCGTGGTTCCTGGAGACGTCTGTTGCTCCCTTAATATTCCAACCAATTTGTCTCTTTTTGCTTGGGGCACCCTCTGTCCCCCACACAGGTTTGAAATTGCTCTGTAAATGATATCTGTTAGCTTGGACTCCCAGTGCTGTCTGCCAGGCTGAAATGCAAACACTCTATACACTTAAGCTTTAGAAATTCTTGCCACAAGGAAAGACCATTTTGAGAAGTTGGGTTTTATTTTTTTTTTTTTCATCCTTGACATTTTAAGATGATTTTTGCAGGAAATTTGATAAAAATAGCTGCCATTTTCACAAAGTGAGGAAATGGGAGATTAAAATTAGTTGAATGGAGAAGCAATTTCTCCTGTCTATCTCCCCCCCACCCCTGACCCAAAGAGGACATGCCAGCGTGGTTTACATAAAAGCTACTTGTAACCTTTGAGTCAAGTGTTTTCCAACTTGCCCATGTGTTCTCCTGCCCCAGTGCTAGCCTCAGATTCCAAAGAAAGCCATTGGAGATGCCAACTGTACAGCAAACAGGTAGACTTTCTTTATTTTATCAGCAATAGCTATGAAGTAGAATAGGCAATATGGGAGAGTAGTTCAAAATACAGTGGGGTCACTTGATTCAAACCCCAGCTTTGCCATTTACTTTGGTAAACTTTGGAACTTTGGGTAAGACGAGTAATGTCCTCAAGCCTTTGTGCGCAGTTGCAGAACAGGAAATAACGTTACAGATTCCAGCAAGTAGCTGTGATGCTTCAGTAGGTAGGAAGCGTCTAGCACTGTTCTTGAAGTAGTTCCTCAGCAAAAGGTCGGACCTGTTTTTAAATAGCAGCCCCCTTGATCAGGTCGTGTCCATGTGGAAAGCCTTCATTGAGCTTGACGATGCTGTCGGGATTCTTGAAGTCTCATGTATCAAAACGACATGGTGGTGAAGTTCTATTTGTTCATTTTTTAACTCACCCTTTGAACATCCACAACCTTCTATGTGCAAAATTCCATACTAGGTGCTGAAGAGTTATAACACGTAACGGACTGGAATTTCACCCTCAAGGAGGTTGTAAGAAGTCCGGGAATATGGCATTCAGTAAGTCAAGTCAGGAAGAGATCACTTTCACTGGAGAGATTAGGAAAGGTTTATAAACGTGGTAGCATTTCAGCTGGGTCTTGAAGAAGAGCTAAGATTGGCAAAGGTGGTGAAAAAAGAGCTTTTCCAGTAAAAAGATAGATATCTATTGAGGGAACAGAGTAGTTGGTCTGAAATGCTTTAGACTATCAACAACATTTTTTGAATTGTGGTAAAGTATACGTAACATGAAGTTTACCATTGTAACCATTTTTTAGTGTACAATTCTGTGTCATTAAGCACATTCACATTGTTACACAACCATTGCAACCCTCCACCTCCGGAACTCTCTTCATCTTCCCGTTAAACACCAGATCCCCACGACCCCCCTCAGCCCCTGGCATCCATCATTCTGCTTTCCGTCGCTATGAATTTGATCACTCTGGATTCATACAGTATTTGTCTTCTTGTGACTAACTTACAGTATTTGTCTTCTTGTGACTAACTTATTTCACTTAACACAATGTCTTCAAGATTCATATACTTTATAGCATGTGCAAAATTTCTTTCCTTTTTAAGGCTGAAAAATATTCTATTGTATGAATGACCATATATTGTTTATCCATTAGTTCATCGATGGACATTGGGGTCATTCCTACCTTTTGGCTATTATGGAAAATGTGAATCTCAATAAGATTTTTATAGTGATTCTCTTATTTGATCTACTAGGACATGAACTCCAGGAGGGCAGGGTCTTTGACAGTTTTGTCCAGTACTGTATTCCCAGAGCCCAGAACAGCAGCTGGCACATAGTAGGCACTCAAGAAAAATTTACTGAAGCAACATTTGTTGAATGGATGGACTTAGCCCTTAAAATAATTTTTTAAGGTAGTTGGGGGAGACATTGCTGTCCCCTTAACAGAGGAGAAAGTGCACTCAGCTAAGTTAGGAAACCTGCACGGCCAGCAGGTGTCCAAGGGGCCATGGAACCCCCACCCTGGGTCTTGTCCACTGCCTGGCACACAGCAGGGCCTGCCTGAGGCAGGAGGAGCTGAGTTGCTGTTTTGTAATCCGAGTTTGTCTCTTTGCTGGCTCTGTGACTTTCAGCATGTTGCTTTACTTCTCTGAGACATAATGGCCTACTTTATAAAATGCAGATTCCACTATCACCTTCTAGAATGTTCCAAGAAATAGAAACAAGGTAAATACTGTACCTGTTTTGCACTAGGCACTTATAACATAGGTAACTATTACCACTATAATAATTTATTTTCGTAAAATAATTTCATTTACACAGGGAAGAAAGTTACTTTTGTTTCAAGGTTGTGTAATTAAAAAAAATAACAAACCCAGGACCTATTAAATATAAGACAACTTATTTTTTCTTCCAAGCTACTTCATTGTTTCGTGTATCAGCGTGAACAAGTGTCCTAGCCACTTGGAGCCTCAGCTTCCTCCTCTCTGGCGTGGGGACAGATGCGCTTCCCTGCCCGACCCGCAGGATCGCTGTGGACATAAGTGGGGGCTCCGTCTACACTGTTGCGTGCATGAAAATGTGGGGCGATCGTTCCTACTCTATCGGGGATGTGAGCCATTTACTAGACTCCTGGGGACAAATACTGGGAGAAAGAAGACCTTTTGTTTTACCTGCGGTGTTCTCCTGCGATCTGGCAGCGCAGTGGCTGGAATGAGAGCTCCAGGGTATAGCAAAGCTATCGAGTTATCCGGATCCGGAACCTTTCAAACTGAAACAGCTCCTGCAAGGTCAGAACCAGCCCCCGTCTGGGAAAGGACCACGAGGGCCCCCTGGCAGGGCAAAACTTCCCCGTCCTTCCTGCCCAGATCTGCCCTTCTTTATTAGGGCTGTAAAATGACTAAACCACTCTGGCCAGAACAGCAGTAGTACTAGAGCAATCTGGGGAAGGTGACAGAGTAGCAGTGCTGTTTGGCTAGAGGGGAGGGCAGGGACATTACCATTTATCTATGAAGGCTTCCTATCTGCCTTCCCGCCTGTGGTCTCAAAGATGCACAGCAGAGCTGAGGCAGCCTCCTTGGGCTGGACTGCAGAGGAGGGGCCAGGCTGGGAAGGGAGGAAGGGAATCAGACAGAGATTTTCACCGCTGTGAAAACTGAATGTTTGGAATTTCTATTTGCAGTAACAGAAAAAGAGGATTTATAAGCAAGTTTAGCTGCACGCTGAGGCCACGGTTTTGATTTTGTCAGCTACTAACTAAGAGCAAAGGGGACATCAGACCTGGCTGTTACCCTGGCCAGTGCTGGGTGCAGAGGTGCCTGAGAAGCTGGCCCTGCAGTCACGAGAGTGCTTCTCACAGGCCCTCACTGGCTCTGTTTGGACAGTGAGAGTCATGTAACCTGTGGAAGTTTCCTATTGCTTTGGCTACTAGGAATCTTGGAGGTGAGCATAGGTATAGGAAGGAAATAATTCTGTAGGAAGAAATTTTGGCACTTTCTCTAGAGGGTGGGAAATTTGCTGAAGGTTTTGAAGCATAGCCAGGAGTTCACTGGCCACAAAGCGAGAGGCAAGACATGGAAGGAAGAGAGACTCACAGCTGCGTGCAGAGGCACAGGGCTCAGGGAGGACAGATAACCTGGTGCGGTGGAAGGGTGTTGGAGGAAGTAGCAGGAACCTCACCCAGGCATTGCTACAAAGGGACAAATAGTTCATTGAGATAACAAATTTGCATTTTGCTTAATCCAAAATAATGAAAGCAACTTTTTCTTTTCTTTCCACTTTGCACCTAAGTTTCTCACAAGGACAAATAGGTCTTTGAATAAAAACAGCTTTGGGCAAAATCGAGTTTTAACCCTAGGGGAGGAGTCCTGAGTGTCCAGGGGGAGGCTGACCTTGAGGCAGGGCTGACACTGTGGAACAGACACTGAGGGAAATTAGACATTCGGGGGCGGGGGTGAGGCCTGTAGCCTCAGCCAAACCCAGGTGCTCCAGCCAGCCGAGTGCCAATGCAGTGGACGTCCAGGCTTTGAGGGACCAAGTGAGATGGACCTGTGAGCACATTAGCAGAGCTCATGTCCAGGGGCCCAACACTCTGTTAGATGCATAATCCCGGGATCTCCACAAAACCCCAGTTGTGGCAGGGAGTCCTGGGAACCACCAAGATGGAAACTTCTGTTAGCCCGGCAGATGGGAACTCAGAGTGGATGAACTTTTCTTTATCGAGAGCTACTGTGACCACAGCGCTACCATCACTGATACTAAAGCACCAGTGCGTATGAGCCTGGCCGTGTTTCTAAGCACTTGAAGTGCACTGACCCTGTGTATCCTCACAAGAACCAAAGAGGTAGGAACTATTTTCACCTCATTCTCCAGGAGAGGGCAAATAATTTTTCCAAGGCCACATAGCTTGTAAGCAGCAGAACTGAGATTTTTTTTTTAATTAATTAATTATTTATTTATTTTTGAGACAGAATCTCTCTTTGTTGCCCAGGCTAGAGTGAGTGCCATGGCGTCACCCTAGCTCACAGCAACCTCAAATTCCTGGGCTCAAGCTATCCTCCTTCCTCAGCCTCCCGAGTAGCTGGACTACAGGCATGCACCACTATGTCTGGTTAATTTTTTGTTTCTATTTTTAGTTGACTGGCTAATTCTTTTTCTATTTTTGGTAGAGACAGGGTCTCGCTCCTGGTCAGGCTGTTCTTGAACTCCTGACCTCAAGTGATCCTCCCTCCTCGGCCTCCCAGAGTGCTAGGATTACAGGCATGAGCCACCGCACCTGGCCCAGAACTGAGATTTGAAATCAGACACATTGGCTAATAGTCTATGCTTGCAATTCCTTTGATATGGTGTCTCTCCAATAAAGTGAAAACCTGGGCTGTTTCTTGCAATTCGTACTCTGCAGGATGTGTCTGTGTGCTCCTATGGGCAACGGGCAGCTGCCGAAGGATTCTGAGCAGGACAGTGACAGGCTCAAGGATGCGACGGGCAAAGCAGAGAGAAGAGATTTTCAAGGACAAGTTGGACTTGTCGGCGTACTCTACACAGAGAAGATGCCAGCTCCACACTGGCGGAGCAAGGAGACGTTCGAGAAGACTTCCGAAGGTGGAGTCGACTGCGCGGGAGGGGGATGCGCTGATGTCAAGTAGTCGCATTCGTGTGTGCCAGATTTTGAGCACCCTTGACATGCAGCGAGAAGGCTTTTAACTGGAGGCTTTGCGGGGTGCACCGTGTTCTGCTCCTCGCGCCTTCTTACAAAAGAGCGAGAGCCGGCGACAGTGGCCGCTGCGTCCCCAAGCGGTGCCCGAAGAGGCGCACGGTCGCACCGCCACTGGCTTCACGGCTCCTCTCTCGTTGCGTCTCTTTCTTTGTGTGTTTAACGCGCTGGCGAGAAAGAGCCGGCCGGGCACCGTCTACGAGGGCGGTGAAGTCCTTGTTCTCGCAGCCTGATTTCTGCAGGTGAGCGCTGAGGAAAATATTTCGGCTACGGTCTTATTTTATTTGACAAATGTTCCTGGTGAATTGCTATATAAGATTTTATAAGTTTTAGGACCCAACTTCATTTACATTCATGTTCATCATTTATGCATCTATCTGTCCCTGCTTCCATCCATCCACGTCTTCATTTATGCATTTGTCGAGGAGTTCTTGAGCACCGGCTGTCTGCAGGCTGTGTCTGTGATGCAAACGAACGTGCCCAAGGTTTCACCCAGCGTGCCCGGGGAGGGACGGCCACCGCCAGAATCCGTGGTGCGTACGGGGCGGGGGCCGTAGCGCCGAGCTGGGTCTGGGCTGTGCTGCCGCTGCCCCTCACCCACCACGTGGGCTCAGACGGTTCAGTCTCCATTTCCTTGTCCAAGAAATGAGAAGATTGTTTTCAAGTTCACCATGAACTTGTCAAAGTTCTATGGTTCTCCACACACAGACGCTGGAGATTGCAGCATCCTTTAATCCAATGACCACCCTGCTCAGAAGTCACCACTGGGGTCTTTTCCTGTCCTGTTTTACCAATTGTGTGGGGAACTCTGCTTTCGCAGCTGTGACGCCGGGAGGTCACTCATTGCTGAAGCATTTATAAACCGGCTGCATGCCGTGTCAGCCATGCGCCCGCTGCCGTGGAGAGCCCTGGGGATCGAAGATCAGGGGGACAGGGGGCCTCTGAGCACAGCCCCAGAGCGACAGCAGCTCTAGACTTGTGAGTGACGTGCACCGACAGAGCCCGCCACGCGGTGCTCAGAAAACGCAGATATCCCCTCTCTGCTTCCGTGAATCACTCTGACTTACCTGGGCTTCCGCCCCTGCTGAGCGCAGGACAAGGCTGCTCCCAACATGACGGGTCTGCTCTGCGCACACCCCCCATGGTGTCGTGGCTGCTGTCAACAGCTGTCTGCAGTGAAGGCTGTGTGTTCCTCCTGGCTGTGTGGGTTGTAATCATCGCACCTCCTAGGCAGAGCCATAACCGGCTAGGAGCGGCTTGGTGGGAGTCGGCACACTGTTCTCCACACGCACACACGCACGTGCACACACACATGCACACACACACATGCACACACGCACATGCACACATGTACACGCACACACATGCACATGCACACACGCACATCACTGCTCTTTTTAGGACAGGCTCCACCTGGCTTGTTAGTGGTGTGAGAAAGCCGTGGAGGACGCTTCCTGGGAAACGTGTGCAGTTCCTGTGCTTTCGGTAAAAGGGCCCCATAAAAACACCCGCTTCGGCGGCGTGTACCGGAGGACACTGTCTTTATCCAGCGAGGCCGTAAACTGCTGAAACAAGAGAAAACAGCCCGCCGGCCTTAACCTGGCGATCATTTATATTTACAGTACCTTATCTCTCCTTTCATTCATCCTCAGCTTAACTGTGTTTTCTTTCGGCTCTCAAAAGTAACTTTTAAACCTTGAAATTAGAAATGGAAAGACCAGGAAAAAGATTGAAGAGACAACTAAAATCTTTTACAGCAAACTATAAAAAGACCACACAAGCCTATCTATGTCCATGACTTTAAAAAAAATTTATTAGCGGGTTTTAGGAGAAGAATCCGATTGAGACGTAACATCTTGTGTGCTAGGGTGTCCTGGCATGAGAGAGCCCAGACAGAAAAGATACCTCTTTCCATCCCAGCCAAGCACCCCATAAATTAAAATGCTGGATAATCTGTTTCAAGCACTCTTATCTTAGCTCGCTAAAAAGATTTAAGCTTCCTCTTCCAAGGACAGAGGCAGTTTGTGTGAAATAGGCAAAGGCAAAAACAAGCATAATGCTAAGATTTTTTTTAACAACTGCCACTCACATTCCCTTGGATCGAGATCTGGTCGCAACAGACATCTGGCTGGAATGGGCTGCAGAAGCTGTCCCAGGTAGGAAGCAGGGTCACTCAGGAAAGTCAAGCTTTACTACTGAGGATTCATGGAAGAAATTAAAAAATAAACAGACACACATTTCAGCAATGTTATGTGTGGCACCGGCTTCCCTAACCACAAATTTTGGTATTGCGTAGTAGTAATAAATTATATTTAAGATGGTGTTAAACTTACAACTGGTGTGCCATCAAAAATAACTCTTAATTTCAAATAACACCTACTTTTATCTCATGTTTCCCAAGTGTTTGGTTAGAGCGCTTTCTGGAAAATATCACTCACCCGCAATGGCTTTGGACTGGAGCGTTCTGAGTCCGCTGCAAAGCAGCCTGGAGGGATGAACTCACACAAGCGCGCGTGGACAGGCGCTGGCATCCTGCCGCTGATTAATTAGCTGCGTGATGTTTGCAAAATCACCTGGGGCGGGACTGATGAAATTAAGAATCCCGGACAGGATTTGGAAGAGCTGAATTAAAGTTGTGGCTCTTCCAAATACTGCCTCGGAGCTGTGGAGCCCAGGGAAATTTGGGGAATTTGGTGGGGATATGACAAGCTGCCTACCCAACGGGGACTTACGGAATCCATGAGACAATGGACTTGAAGGCCAATTGTGAACTCTCAGATGCTATAGATAGAAACATACATGTATGTTTCAGGTATTTGTCACCGCTGGGGCTCTATTCCATCTTTGCCAGGTGGCATATTCATTCAACAAATTTTGAGCATCTACCTATTATTTGAAGCACTGTTCTTGGCACTGGTGATACTGCAGTGAAAAAAACAACCCCAGCTCTCGTTGGGCTTACATTCTAAGACGAGGTGCACACAGTAAAGTAATAAATAATTTAAATTTGTAGAGACATGTTAACGGGTGCTAAGTGGTATGGAAAAGCATAAGGTAAGGAGGAAAGACAGAATGTTGGGGAGAGGTGGTCAGTGAGTGCCTCACTGAAGTATGTGTGGGCAGAGCCCTGCAGGAGTTGCAGCGTGGTCTAGACAGATTTAGAATTCAGGGCAGTGAGAAGGAGCCGGTGGTCATGGTGGCCTGGTGGTAGAGATGGACAGTGCCTGGGGGAAAGAGCCGGTTCACTCCAAGTGAAGGGCCAGGCAAGCGTGTGTGCTGGTCTACAGAAAGAGCCAGTGTTGCCCCGGTCAGCAGTGGTCGCGGAGCTCACCCGTTCTCCCGACTCCTGGCTGAGTGGGCTGAGAGGCTACAGGTAAACGCAGGCTGAATGACTGCGAAATATCAGAGCAAAAATCCTCACCAGGAGCCAGAGGCAGCGCGGAGGGTGGTGGGTGCCACGGGAAAGCCGGAAGATTGGAGCCTGCACAGGACAAGTCGTGGTGACATCTGGGACTCGCTCAGGAAGACAGGTCATATGAGTCTGGAGGTTCTAGCAGGGCTGGCAGCAGCTGGAGCGTCTCTCCTGCCGCCCCGTCCTGTGTCCCCGGGAACCTGGGTTATGAGAAGCAGGGGAGTGGGCTGAGGGCTTCCATGACTCAGTCTCACAGGTACGGCCGGCTTACACACGTGGACATCACACCGAAGGTCACGGCGGTAAAACATGCGGCCCCGACTCTTCTCCTCCACCGTCACCAATGATCTTCTGTGACGACGCCTCCGGGACTGGGAAACGCCTCGCTCAGGGGGACCGGGCGCTCGTAGGGGTGCTGGGAAAAATGTTTCATTTGACAACTGTCAGGATTCACTATCAGCCTTACTGCTCTTGATAATAATAACTGTTCATAGTAAATGAATACAACGTTGTACATTGCAAACCTTTTTTTCTTTATCACGTTAAATCCCAGATACTGCTCTGTAGCATGATTTAATCACTAAACCCTTTATCTCAGCTCCAAACCTGCTATTCTTTTTTAACCATCTCGGTTGATGATGCCAACGTCCTTCTAATTATTCAAGTGAGAAATCTAGCGGCGCTTCTCAGATCCTGTTTCCTTCCTGGGCTACCAAATTTTCAATTAAATTCTCCGCTTTCCTTCCCGTCTCTGTTGACGCTGCCCTGGATCACAGTTTACCTTGTCTTGCTTGAACTTTCTCAATGTCAACTTGTTCCCCCAAACTCCCGTCTTGGAGTCTGTCTTGCCTTTTCCCCAAGTCTGTCCCTTCACCGCGCCATCGTGTCAAGGTGTCAATCTCCGTTGCCTCCCTGGCTCCGGCTGTGTCCTGGGTGCCTGCCCACACTCCAGCCTCGCCTTTTGTGGCCCACGGTTCCTGAGCGTCTTGCAGTTCCCTTTGCTCTGTCCTTCTTTCTCGAGAAGAAGCAGGCACGGCCTGGCTGACTGAGGCTGCTGCTTTGCCACACGGTGTTTCTGGAACTCTCTCTCGGGTGGTGCCGCACACTGCTTCTTCTGAGGAGACGAGGGGCGTCCACCTTACCTTCATGTCTCCACCTCCCCGGCGGGACTGTAAAACCTACAAGGGCAGAGACTGTATTTCACTCATCTTCCACGTTTAGCACCTGGCAAGTAGCAGGTGCCTGTTGGATGCCTGCACCGTGGATCTGAGCGGTTGACAAACCAGCAGAGGCATTTCCTTACAGGAGATGCCTTCTGCGATGGGCTCTGCTCTCTGTTCCTGCAGCACTTTGGGACCACTGCCCTTGTGGTGTCCATCGCTCATGCTGGGCGTTTTTCTCTGTGCTGTGTTTCCCTGGTTAAACGTGGGCTTAGAACAGTTCTTACCTCACTGTCAACAAATGGAAAACCGATAGGTCTGTGTCTGCGGAATAAATAAATACGTGAAAGAATGAAATGATTCCGCATCCTACGTTGATTCTCCTTCCCCCTCTGGCTTCTTCACGTTTGAGTACCATTTTATTTATTGACAAACTACCTTAATTTTATATTAATATTATTGGATTATGTTAACACTATGTAGTGAGTTTATGAGTGCAATTATGCTCCTAGAGAAAATGGTTTTTTCCTTAAATAAGTTTAAGGTCATTTTAAATATATAAATATTGTATATTTTATATATGCATTATAACTGTGAAATAAAACACAGAAGATTCTGCTCCCCGTCGGTGCGATGGAGCGCTGGCCACAGGCAGGAGCCGGGCATCTGGGTTTCATCTCGGCCGGCACTGACGAGTTCCGGGCCACGCCCACTGACCTCCGCATGTCTTAGTTTGCTCACCTGTAAAACAAGGGATTAAACTAAATTATTAAGGTTGTTTTTCACCTTAAAATACTATGATTTTTTTTTCAATTTTAAGTTGATTTTCAAATTTACTTGATGGTCCTGGATGGTTCTGATACCACATGGGAATGCTTCCAAATACATTTCACGACAACAAATCACATGGAATTTTTACTTGATGCCAAAACACATCTTAATTACCTGCTGTCTTTTAAAATATTTTTCCCAGTGGACACGTATTGGCATGGGGCTGCCGGGGGTAAGAAGCCAAAGAGAGAGATGAGCAGACAGTTTTCCTAAAACCCTGCATCTGAAATGCAATTATTTTCTGTTGGTTCATGCAATTTTATTCCCCAAACCTGCTTCCCTAATTAATCAAAGAAGCCTTTTGGCAAATACAGACAATGCAGAAATGAAAAATAATCAGCATGAAAGAGTGTAGGGAGCACTCCTCCGAATGCGGAGTGGAGGTCTCAGCGAGGCCTGGAGGAGCGCAGGGGACGGGCGCACATGCACCGTGTGCTTCCTGCAAGACTGGCATGTCGCCCGCTCCAGCGGGAGAGGGGAGCGCTAGGTACGTCAGTTAGAGCGAAGCCATTCTGCACACCTGATGGGCATTTATTTTTCAGCAAACAAGAGTCTAATTGACTTTACTGCTTTCCTTGGGAGGACCAGTAAATCACAGAGAGTCAGGCATGAGTAAAAATTTAACAGAGAGTGGAAGACATTTAATAATGTTTATCATTGCCCAAAGCAATCCCTGACTATTGAGGTGATATTCATCTGTCTTTTATAAGCAAAATAATAACTACTTTTATTTTTCCAGAAAACCCTAGGAAAGATCACTCGATCCCTCTCATAGTAGCAATTTTTTTTTCTTTAGTCCATCCTCCGCCCCATAGTTGGTCTAGTCTTTCTCAGACCTGAGCCTGCTTCGGACACCTGCAGGGGGTCCCTTTCTTCCCTCTCTGCTGTCCCGACCACCTGCGTTGTGAGGAAGTCCAAACCCAGTCAGCGTTTGAGCCTCTTTGCAGCGTGGCTGTGCTATATATATTCTAATTTGTAGAATATATATAGCCCAGTAAGTGGCTGCAGGAGCTTTGAGGGGCCGAGGGTACAGGTTTTGGAATTGCGCAGTCCTGGGGTTTCAAATTTGTCTTCCATACACACCGGCCACGAGGCCCTGGGTGGGTCATATCACCTCGTCAGTGTGACAGCTGAAGAGAGTATCAAGAGACCCAACTTCCCCCCCCACAGACGATGGTTTGGCATCGACACCTGCAAAGAAATACCTTTCCTCTTTGCATTTTTGTAGATAGCAGAAGGAAAAAAAGAAAGCTGGGTTGGAGTGAGGAAAGATGACAGCTCTGGGCAGTCGTCCCTGGATGGGACTCGGAGTACCCGTTCTGGGCTCTGCCCCACACGGGTGGGCTGCGCGCTTTCCTTCTGAGCCGGCTCTCGAGGGTGAGGCATCAGACAAGCTCGCTGCAGATGCAATTGGTATATCTTACATCTGGAGTGCTACATGTTCCTGTCTTTAAGCAATAGATTTAGACGTAAATCTAGGAGCTATCACAGTGATTGGAAAAAGGACAAAACGAACCTTGAGTGTCTCCAGTTCTCTCTTTCTGTCGGAGCACTGGGGATTCCTGTTAGTGCAGAACATTTAAAACAGTGCGATTGGGTATGAACCCCGAGGTGCAATGTTTTCATTTGGCAAACACAGATTTTAGTTCATATACAACATCTCTTACTAGATTTGTATACTTTTAAATTCAAAATGTATTCTCCTATTTAAATCATTGTTTGTTTTAACAGTAAAGAACGAGTCAAGGAAATGATGATTACAGATTGTTACATGATGGAGACTAAAAATAACTGTTTCATGTTGGAGAGAGAGATATTAACAAAACGATCCTTCCTGGGTGTCGCATGGGTAGGGGAACCATTGCTGGGCGGAAAGGAAGGTGGATTTCCTTCCACGCCCTTGAGGTTGTAGATAACTCCAAGAAGTGCCCACAGACACGAACTTACTAGAGCACGCACTTGTGGGATTTAATACGTTTTTTCACTCCCCAGTCCCTTTTAGACTAAGTGCTTCTGCTCAACTATTCATCTGGTCGAAAGCTCTCCTTCCCCTCGCTCTCAGTCTCCGCCCACTCTTCAAGAAGCAGAACAGGGAAGGAGAAAAAAGGAAGAATGTTTGGATGTACATGGAGCTGGGTTTAATTTCTAGCTGAGTGTCACTATGTTGAATTCTCTCTTTGAGCCTGTTTCTCCGCCTGTAAGATGAAGCTAATGAGAGCAACTTATTAGGATTTTTGTGAGGACTGGGAATCTTAGCACCGTAGCTGGCACACGATAAACGGTACAGGTATCAGCTTAGGGAAACCACCGTCTTCCTCCATCCCTTTGAGCCACGGCTGTGTCTCAGATCAGCTCTCAGTGCCATCTTCTTAGGTGTATCAAATCTCTCTCTGTCTCTCGGTATGGACACACACACACACATTCACATCTAAATCTACAAGTGCACATACGTGTTTGCATGCTGAACATCTGCACATACCCCCATGGATACAGGCATACACATACAAAAGACATAATTATGTGTAATTGCGTGACCTAAGCCTATCATTTTCTACAATGGGGCCAAATTCTCTTTAGGTAAACATGGCAATATTGGGGCTTCATTTATAGTATAGATCAAGATAAATTATTAGTCCACAAACCCGGAGTGGAAACATGCGCTCACACTCTGTTTTTGTTTTCTTTTCAGCACATGCTTTTTATCAGGAGATTCCTTCTTGCCAATTACTCATATTTTCAACTTGGCTTTTCACGAGGACAAACAATTTAAAGTTTTGGGCAGTTATATCAATGCATATTTTCCACCATGTAATAAAATAATAGTTGAGTTGAAAACTTTATTAATTCCAAACTTAGAGCTGAGTCCACTCGTGGAGCACTTGGCCGGCAGTGACCTTTGCTCCTGTCTGTCCAGAGGGACAGGCGGTGGGGACAGCTGCTTCCACACATGAAAACAAAGGTGACCGTTTTTAGGAGATGTCTTGTCCAGAAGGGATGAGATGAATGACAGAACACCCAGCATCTGAAAAGGAAAATGGACTTTTGTTTGGCTTTTTTATTGCATGTGAAGAAGGCCGTTTATTTCCCAAATATGCTGTTAGAAACTGATATGGGACGACTCTCCATTTCCCACACCAAAGTATGACGGTGTTAGTCTCTGAGTGCAAGTGTTATGGTGATTTTTGCTATTTTTCATGTGTCTTTATTTTTGATTTTTTCAAATGTTCAGCTATAAGTCAGTGTTGTTTGGTAGACATAAACAAAATCAACAACCGTTTCTTAAAAAGAAAGATTTACTTTGGACGGATCTTGAGCTAGAAATTAGGAGTATGTCTTTCAATCGTTTGTAAAATGCAGGGTATCAGAATAGGTAATTTCTCTGGTAGCTGCCAGCTTTACAAAATTTTTAAATTTAAAAACGAAAAGAAAAATGAACATCATTGAGCACCTGGGAGTTGTCTCGTTCTGTGCATTTTTTAAAATTAACATATCGTATTAGTCAGAGTTCTTCAGAGAAACAGAATCAATAGGCTAGTTGGATGAACAGATAGAGAGAGATGAGGGGATTTTTAGGGGAGTTGGCTCACATAACACACAGGCCGAGAAGCCCCACAACAGGCCACCTGTAAACTGAGAACCAGGGAAGCTGGTTGCTCAGTCCAATCCGAGAGCCTCGGAACCAGCAAAGCCAATGGTGTAACTCACAGTCTGACGCCAAGGGCATGAAGACCTGGGGGAGGCAGGAGGGTGATCTGGTCCCAGAGTCCAACGTCTGGAGACCTAAAGTTCTGATGTCCAAGGGCAGGAGAAGGGTGTCCATGCTCCAGGAGAAAGAGAGAGAGCATTTGCCTTTCCTCCGCCTTTCTGTTCAGTCAGGGCCAGTGGGATGGTGCCCACCCACCCACATTGACGAGGGCGGATCTTCGTCACTCCGTCCGCTGGCTCAAATGCCAATCTCTCTGGAAACACCCTCACGGACACACCCAGAAATAATGCTTTAATAGCTATTTGGGAATCCCTTAATACAGCCAAGTTGACACCTAAAGTTAACTATCGTACATATGTAATCTTAATTCATCCTTACAATAACCCGCGGAGTGGCCGTCACTCTCCCTGTGACAGAGGTCGGGAGACCAATGCCCACATTACGGGCATAAGGGCATAAAGGGTGGTATAAGAATCCCACACCAAGTCTGTGTGGCTCCGCAACCCATACTTTTTTCACTGTCTTTTTCAATAATTCTTTACATTTGATGTGAAACATTTCATAGGAAAGGATAAAACTATCATTCTACAAACCAGCAAATAAAATTAGTGAACTACGAAGATGCCTTTAACATCATCACTAACTCATCAGCCCCGTTTGGCTTCTCAACTTCCTGCAGACATGGCAGGAATGTTCCCGGTTATTGAGCCATCATTCGAGGTTCAGAAGGAAATTTTTAGTTTGTTGAGTAATGCATCTCCTTGTTTTCCATCCAAACCACTAAATAAACTTGCTCCATTTTTGTCCTTTTAGGAAAAGTAATTGAGAAGAGTCCAAGACAAACGAGCGTGCCACTGGCTCTCCCAGAGCCGTGCTTTCTCTTGTCTTGCCTCACACGGACAGCGCAGTTCTGCTGGTCCCCACGGGAGGTTGCATTCCAGCAGATTCCTTCTGCGCTGACCTGAGTCTGCCGCCACCCAGGGGAGAAAATGCATTTAAGTAGACTGCAGCGGCACAAATTTGCGTGTCCATAGAAACCTGGGTTTTATGTCATTTTCCCCAAGGCTTAGCTCTGTGGTTTATTGTTAACCAGTTTCCTTTCTCTCTCTCTCTTCAAGGTAGATTTATTAGCACACATATGTCATGCAAATGATGATTTATGAGGGCACCATAGTCCCTGAGAAAACACATTGATTTAGGGGAACTCAAATTCCCTGCTACAAAGGCCTGTTTTGGGAGACTTCGCTGGTTAGACTAAAGTTAAGTTGAATTCATGAACCTGTCCTGAACTCTCTTTATTTCCTGACGTTTTCTGCTGCTTGTAACGTCGCATGAGCTCGCCCGTTGGAATCGTCCTTTTCGTTGCATTGCTGCTATTAACCTTCTGATTTCTCGTTCTTTAATCAGCTCAAAGAATTACGAAGCTTACCTTGGTGGCCTTTCACAAGAGCTGATCGATAGGGAGATGTATGTTACCAAGAGAGATGAAGGGACGTCGAGGAAGAAGTGCATGAGTTTATCTCCTACCTCCCGGTTCTGTTCTGACTCCCAGGAGGAATGACTCCCACTGGATCCATCCCGGCGTGGCCGAGCCATGGTCCTGCCTGCACAGCTCAGGGCGGAATGCGGAGGGGCGGGGGCAGCTCCGCCTACACCCTTTCTCTGGTGATTGTGGCCGTCACTTCTGCGGCTCATGAAATCCACACGGAAGCATGCAGTGAAGGGAAGTCGGTGAGAGGGGACCGTGTTCCCGTCAACAGCGAGAGCCGGGAGGAAGAGCACCCCACAGGCAGTGAACGGAATCTGGCAATTACATCTCATTGCAGAAGACACGCAGGCCGTGCACCTTGGGACGTCAGTAACAGGAGGAGCGTTGTTTCCTTTTCTGGGCTCAGCCAAGGTGGCTGGGGTGGAAATATGATCAGTGGCATTGATCATGCTCTTCATTCTCATAATGCCTCTCCCCGTTTCCCTGATAATTTTACTTTCAAAGTGGGAAAAATGGAGTTATGTGACCCTCTGGGCCCGAGTCCCCATCATACTGACAACCTCCATTAATCTCTGAGAGTCTCTCCCCATCGACTAAACCGCAGTGACTCACCTGCCGTCACACCGCAATCGGTGGCAAAGTTAATTGCGATGGATACCTCCTAACATTTTCCCTTCCCTGCCGCTCCGCCCCCTCCAGCAAATCTTGTCTCCTAGGAAGGCAGGCAGCGGTGGGCAAGCACACAGCTTGCAGGAAGAGGAATGAGGATTTGGGGCAGCAGGAAGGTTTTCAAAGTGCTCATCGTAGTTGAAAGATTTGGGTCTTCAAGTTTCAGGTTTAAATATGGACATACTCTTTTTGTTTTTTTTCAGCAGCATTCTGTTTATTCCTAAAAATTTAAAAATGCATTAACTCAGATTTTAAAGTAATACAAAGCTCATTAAAGAAAATTGTTAAGAAACACAGCATGAATAAAAGAGAAAAATAATCTCCTTATTCATGAGAACCCATGTGAACATTGTGTCCTGTGTTTTTCCTCTTGCTACATAAGAACGTGTCTTTGAGCGCTGGTGCCGCCCCTCTAAGATGCGACATCTCCACACCTTCTCCCTGCTTCGTGATTGCTGGCATAGTCTCCGAGTGAATGTAAATAAAAAAGTGTATGTTATCGATGGCTTCTGTGTGTATGTTACTGTCTCAATGTTTGAATTATTTAAAAACAGCATGAATATTCAACTGAGAAGTTCCTGGAAAATTCTTTTCCTGATTCAAGTGTCTGATTGAGAAAGCACAATTTGGGCTAGCGATGAATTGTTTTCTTATTTTTTCAGATGAGTGGGGTTGACCTGTTTCGTGGGACAAGAGTAGCACATCTTTTTTTCCCTTCTTTCCATTTCTGTTGGTCTCGTAGCTGGAAGAAGGATCGTCCGGACCATAGGCATCTTTGCAGAGTGCGTGGCATTTTGTCCCTTTGTGCCGGTGGTCGCACCCTCCTTTTCTCACATGTGCTTTCACGCGGAGATTGAAGGAGAATTTGGCAAGAGCTGTACCGAAAGCTTCTAGTCAAACCCCACATGACCTGTAAATCTGAGACCTCCCTACCTTCTTTCTGAACTATTTCTCAGACCCGGGAGAAACGCTGTGATTTGTAAGATGCGCGTCCCGGCCGCCTGCAGCTCACTCACCATCTAGCAGAGCAGGTGATTCCCAGACGGGCAAAGGTGCGTGAGGTCCTGCCCCGGGGGACGTGGACAGGGAAAGTCTGCTATTGGAGAAGACACAGAGGAAAGTTGGAACGTGCCGGGCAGGCCAGGGAACATGGGAGGGAAGAGCTTCAGTAAAGGCCTAGGGGACGTGGCACTGAGGTGTCCTGGGGACACACCGATGGAGCCGATGAGGGGCAAGTGGGGCTCAGCTGAGTGAGGCTGTCGGTGTTTGTGGGAATGGCAAAAATGCAGACATTTAAAGTTGTCGATGTCAAGAATGTGTGTGAAGAGGATGCAAAAGGAAGAGTATGGATGTGGCCTTCAGTGCCACTGCGTCAATGGCAGAGGGAGAGAAGATCCAAAGCAAGGCCACAGGAAAAGCCAGAGGGGGTTCTGGAAGGAGGAGACGACCCACAGCTAACAACGGTGGAGACCGTGGGGCGTTGGCGGCCGTGGGGAGCTAGTGTGAGGGGCAGCGGGCGTAGAGGACGCAGTGGAGGGGGACGGCCTGCTCATTTGTGGATCTGGAGGACTTTTGACAGCCAGGATCTGAGGCAGGGGTGGCAGGTGGGACGGTGGGCACAGGTTGGAAGGGAACCGCCTGGCGTCCCTCCCTCCGACAGCGGCCTTGGGGCAGACCTGCTTGTTTATCTCGGGAATAGCACGTCCTACTTAGAAAAGCCTCTGCTGGGATCAGTTTGTTTTATAACTCAAAAAATAACCACTTAGGTAGGAAATGTGAAAAAAAAAAAAGAATAAAAGTTTTGCAGAAACTTCTTTCCTTTAGAAAGGAAATAAGTGAGTACGACTGATAAATACTGTAATCAGGAAAACAAGGAAGTTCAGCCTCTTTCCCTATTGCATTTCGGCTTCGTTTGGACCCACAACATGTCATTTGCATTTTCTCAGAAGAGGAAATTCACACACCTACTCTCTGGGAGTCAGGGAGGGACCTGCGGTGACGAGCTCTTGCCACAGTCACACCCACCTGAGCCACCCGTCAGTACTCTCCAGGCCAGAGAACTGAAATCGCTGTTCCCAGAATTACTATTGTTCAAACAAAACACTAACTGTAGTAATGCTAACAACAGTAACCAGGACATGAATGCAAATACTCACTTTTTATTATAGTGCATTGGTAGATAACTAGTGCCATATGCAATTATTTCCAGTATTCGTAGAACCTGGATCTTGCAACATCCTTGACAGAAAGTCATCTGTTGCCTCCTTGCATAGTTTCTGTAAACAGAGATGTCATCACGTCTTAAAACAACGTAATCTGTCATTAGTTTTGTCTATTTGATAGTCTTCACGTCATGTTAATGTATGCCTCACTTTGTCTGATTTTAGACCATAGGTCTCCTTTTTATTTTCCAAACAACCCCAAACATATTTAAATTCCCTTTTTCATTAGGTCACTCCTTGAACTACTAATTGACAATAATTATGACATTATTATAATCCCTTCTTGCTATCACTTATATATATATATATATATCAAATAAATCCAACATAGTACTTTTATTTGTATTTATTTTCCCCAAAATTAATTTTAGAGAAAAGGCGGATTTGGGTTCCATCTTTTAAAGTAATTCCACCTGTGGGAATTTTCCATGGAACATTTTCTCTTGCACAATCCTGTCCCTAAAAATGTTAGAGGACATGGTGAAGAGCTTGTTGGCTGATCCACATGATACTAATTTTAATTTATTTTGCTTTAATTTATTTTTGGAATCTGAGTCAAGACCCCAGACTTTGGATGCCAGAGCTGTCTGTGGGCTTGCTGTGGTCACCTGTGCATGGAGTGTGTTGGTCACTGAGCTCCCAACATCCCTCAGACAGAGAACTTGATATCTACGGTATGAAAGCTAGCACTTACGGAGTGCTTGCAGAGTAAATCTAGATAAAAGCTAATGCAATTCTGGAAATAATATTCTTAGCCTCATCTTATGTTTTAGAAAAACCAAGACTCAGAGACACACGGTAACCTTGGAGAGCCGGGATCCAACCACAAGTTTTCCTGCATCCAATTCCCATGGCTCTTCCACAACACCCCGTTTCCGGTTGATCGACTGGCGGGATAGGCTGGGTGTGGAAGAGGGTGACATGGATATGAACTGGAATTAATGGACAGAGCGTCCATGAGACCAGGGCACACGGTGGGTGTTCATTAATGTTTACCTGTAACATCGTACGAAGATACAGATTTGAAGATTAAAGATTTATATTAAGCTCTAATTTGACAGTAAAGCAAGCCATTTAGCCTCTCCTTAAACCAAAGAAAATATCCCTTTGCAACTGAAATGTCAGTTGAAACTCAAATTCAAACGCTATGCAACTGTAAGATGATTAGTTTTAACATTTTCAGTATCTGTTAATTTGTTAATTTTAAGGGATGCTGACAGCTCTTAACATGTAGAAATTTGTCACTTTACTTTTCCCAGCACAAAGTAGGTGCCTAATAAATACTTCTTCAACTGATGAACATTGAATTTATTTGATACATAAATCCGAATCTTGCTCCGGAAATCAAGCGAGGCTGTCTGCCTGTGGGGCTTCTGCACTTGAACACGTCGGAGAGAACCGGTGAAGTGCTCAGAGCAGCACAGAAGAAAGTTCGGTGCTTGCCTCGATGCTAGAAATAAAAGGAGAGTGGAGAGATGACCTGAGAAATGACAGTTTTTAGCTTTAAAAATAGAAAGTGTAGATATATTAAGTATGGAATGTCAAAATTGATGATTCTACCAGGCCTACCATAAACGGATTCACCATATGCACTATGTGAATTAAGAATAAGCCATTTTTGAAATTCTTTTTTTGAAATTCTTACATATTCCAATCAGTATAAAAATTGCTTATCTGTAGGAATAAATCTGTAGTGAACGCTGAAAGCATGATTAGCTCATGGAGGGAGAAAATTCCTTTGCACGCGCCGCTGCGGACGGAAATGGGACTCAAGAGGAAGCTGGGACCCAGCAGTCAATGTGGGGCAGAAGCAGGACCTTGAAAAAGGGTTATTGGATAATTGTAAGGGTTTGTCTTTAAAACGTGAAGTTAGGAGAGGTGTTGAGAGCTGCCGTGCACGCATTCCCGCCGAGTGGAGATGCGGAGATGGGGGCTGAGATGGGGCATGCGACCAGCCCCCTATTGGGAGAAGACATTTGTACTACAATGCCCTGTCCAGGGAGGCAATGTGAGTGCCAGAGACGGTGGATGAAGGAGGCAGGCGCTTCCCCCACTGTGTGGGGGTGTGTGGAGCCCAGGGCCACGCAGCAGAACATCAGAAATCTGCATATTTGGAACCTCCTACAAAACCTTGGGGTCCATGTACAAGTTCTTTTTTTTTTTTAAAGCTAAGCTGGTGGTCAGTATTTCTAAGATAATGCAGTGTAGAGTTTATAGACATGGCAATATTTATTATAATAGCTTTACAAACTTTCATCCTACATATAAAATCATTAAACATATAAAGAGCTAATTTTCTTCCTTCTTAGTTGTTTGTATTTTATGGAAGAAATTGTATTCTCTAGGGAGGTACACATATTTTTAAGTTTGTGAGCATCCTTTGCATGTAAAGAATCTGTCATAATATTCATGTTATCATTACCATATGGAAATAGTTTATATTTTACTTTCTTTTCAGTCACGATAACTGTACAATTAACTTTCCAAACTGACACAGATTTGGAGGTAACAAGGACTCTAGAAATTTCATAGGTATTCGGAAAACAAGATCTACGATCAACATTTAACTAAACCAGTGAGTGAGATTCGGAGAGATGAGAGAATATGCCACAGCCCATTGGCGTTAGCAGAGAAGGTGAGTGGCTGAGTCAGGTCTCAGCTGCCCGGTGGATGTGATTCCATTATCTGCAGCCCCTTTGGGACTGTAGATGACAATTTCATGTCCCAAGTTGTTTTCCTGAAGAGAGGCCCATAGAGTCCACCCGAGTCTCAAACAGTGGAAGAACCACCACAGAGCGGCCCCTGCATGGCCCTGAGCTGCTTGTACTCCACTGTGGAGTCGGGAGAGGGAGAGAGAGAGAGAGACAGAGAGACAGAGAGGGGCTGTGCTGCCCAGCTCCCGGCACCACCTCCTGTGTCCGGCCCTGAGGTCCAGGCGTGCAGTGGCCGAGCTGGGTTCCGAGGGGTGATCACCCAAGGGAGGTGTCCTGAAATGGTCCTTCTGCTGCAGGCTGGCTGCCCCCTCCCTCCTTAGCCCCCAGGATGAGAAATGCCCCTCGCACCGGCACTGCCTCATACCTGTCAGGTAACGGGACTTGATCCGGTCTCGGCCCTCATCAGTGCCGCGTCTCGACCCAGTGATGTTTCAGGTGGCCTCTGACTGGCTTCAGGATTAGCTGCTGTGTCTCCTCATTCCGTATTTGCTTGTCCTGCTGGGGTCTTCTGCAGCGGCGGACTGCATGCTCTTTCCTTTCCTGCCCATGTTTGTATTTTCTAAAACCGTTAATAAAATAGCAACTGGAATGTAACTGCCACTTCACAGTTGGCTAAAGAGTTTTTAAACATATGTTTTTATTTAATCAGACTCTGTGTGTGTTTTTGTGTAATCATCACTGAGAAGCAGGGCAAGGAATACGCTCCTTGGAGAAAGAGGGACCGTCGGCGTGGTGGGAACCGCAGTTACTATCACAGTGACGAGCGAGGCAACGTCCCCTGCGCTGTCTTCCGTAATCAGCGTGCCGTCAATGTCGCCAGCCCCCTTGCGTGGTGAGGAAAACCGTCTCACTGGCAAAGCAGGAGCCTGGATTCGGAGCCAGGTCTTGCAGAGCCGTGCCCCTTCCCAGCCCCCGCTGACGGGTGCTCTAACTTCTTTTTGAGCTTATTTTGGGGAAGTTCAGCCCACTAGAAAGTACCTGAAATTGGAAATCGGGAGGTCAGGGCCCTGCTCTCATCTCTGCTATCGAGGAGAGTGTGACTTAGTTTTCTTAACTCTGTGCTCCACACCTTTCACAGGGCTCTCTGTTCCAAAACTACACGAGGAGCTCCTCCTCAGGCGGAGGGGAGGGAGGCTGCTCTGGAGCCCAGGGCACGATCCCAGCCCGGTGACCCGTCCTGATGCCACTCAGGAACCTTGGATGTTTTCAATTTTTTTTTTTTAATGTTGCAGAAGTGTATTCTTATTTTTTCCTTTTATTTTTGGTTAACATGTAATAATTGCACACATTAAAGCGATACGGAGTATTTGGGTACCTGTGCACAATGTGTCATGATTAGTCCCGGGAAATCAGCATCTTCATCACCTCTAACATTTATCATTTCTTTGTGCTGTGAACATTCAAAATTCCCTCTTCTAGCTTTTTAAAAATATACAGTAAGTTTTGCTAACTTTAGTCACCCTACAGTGCTAGAGCACTAGAGCTTCTTCCTCCCATCTAGCTGCAACTTTGTGTCCCTTGGCCAAGCTGTCCCCGCCCTCCTCTCTCCCCTCCCAGCCTCTAACACCCATCGTTCCGCCCCTTCTTCTTTGAGCTCCCCTTCCCTCCAGCTCCCACCTATGAGGAATAACATGAGGTGTTTATTTTCTGTGCTTGACACAGGCTCATCCACTGATAGGATTTTATTCTTTTTCACAGCTGAATAGCATTCCATCGTGGGTGTATATAAAGTTTTCTTTATTCTTTCACCTGTTGATGGACACGTAGGTGATTCCCCATCTTGGCTCTTGTGAATAGAACTGCAACGAACCCGGGTGCAGAGGAGGCTCTGTCAGCAGAGGAAACAGTCAGCAGAGTGAAGAGACAACCTGTAGAAAGAGAGAAAACATTTGTAAACTCTTCTTCTAACAAGAGACTAATATCCTGAATATACAAGGAACTCAATTACAATGAAAAATAAAAAAGTTCAATTTAAAAATGGGCAAAGGATCTGAATAGACATTTTGCAACAAAAGACACACGAATAGCTAACAAGTATATCAAAAATGCTCAATATTGCTAATCAGGGAAATGCAAATCAAAACCACAATGAGGTATCATCCTACCCCAGTTAGAATGGCTATTATCAAAAAGACAAAAAAATAACAAATGCCGGTGAGTATGCAGAAAACAGGAAATTCTTATACACCACGGTGGGAATGTAAATTCTTACAGCCATTACGGAAAACAGTATGGAGTTTCTCAAAACACTATAGAACTACCATACGATCTACCAATCCTACTACTAGGTGTTTATCCAAAAGAAACATTTGGATTTTTATGGGGCAGAGTTTCTGGAACTTGAGCAGGCATAGGAACCTTCTGGAGGGCCCGTAGATTGCTGGGCTACAACCCCAAAATTCTGATTCGGCAGGTTTGTGGTGGGACCAGAGATTCTGCATCCCTGAGAAGCTTCGTCCCTTTCTGTGCCTACATTTCATCATTCCATTTTGAGTCACAGTCTTTAAAATTGTGAGCTTGCATTTGGGGGCTCTGGGTGCCCCTGCTTTGACATTGAAAATGACCTTTTCCTAGGTGTGAATGATGAAGGAATCAAAGGGAATTAGACACAGCCCCTTGTCACACCTGGATATAACCCTAGTTTTCTTCTAATAATGATTTTCAACATCCATATAGCACTCACCAATTTATATTAAAGGAATGCTACTATAATACCATTTTGACTCAAATAATTCTTCGAAGTAGATCGAACAGGTATTATTATCTCTATACGTGGGGAAACTGAAGCTCACAGATTCTCCTTCATATACTCATCTGAGATTTTAATAGGAATCTGCAGTTCATACATTTTTGTCATTTAATGTAGGCATCAAATGTCAACTCTTACCGAAAGGACAGAATCCCACATAGCTCCATAATCAAAGAGTCATTTTCTCATCACTGTTGACATTACTTTGATTCTTGTTTTTTCTTACTTTTAGTATGTACAGAGTTAAAACGAAGGTGCCGGCAAAAGAAGAGGATTCTGGGACACTGAATTTTCCAGTTAAAGTTTCACAGGAAAGCATTTAGTGCTTTGACCTTGGAAGAAACATTTCTACAAAGTTTATGCTGCTCCCTGGATGAATTGGCTGTAGAGGTTACAGGTAAATCTTTGGACAAAAAGGGAGGATCTGAAAGGTCTCAGGGTATCTCTAGGAAGAATAGTATCAGGACTGGGAGACCGAGGTGGGAGGATCACTTGAGCTTAGAAGTTCAAGACCAGCCTGAGCAAAAGTGAGACCCCGTCTCTACTAAAATTGAAGAAAATTAGCCAGGCATGGTAGTGTGCGCCTGTAGTCCCAGCTACTAGGGAGGCTGAGGCAGGAGGATCTCTCCAGCCCAGGAGTCTGAGGTTGCTGTGAGCTAGGCTGACGCCACTGCACTCTAGCCGGAGCAACACAGGGAGATTCTGTCTCAAAAGAAAGAAAGAAAGAAAAAAAAAAAGAATAGTATCAGGATACGGGGTCTATGTGTTTTGGGGGGTTGGGAGTGGAGGTGCTGGTAACATCTTCTGCTCTACCAAGCCAACCGCTAATGCATACAAGGCCTTTTTCTTGTGACTTGCTTCCTCCTTCTGAAAGAGAAAATCTTTCCTTAACAGCTTATTTGGAGTTTCCCATTAGCTACGTTTCTAGTTAAGCAAGATTTTCCTGTTTCATAACTTTTACCTTGCAGGCAAAGTGACACACACATCAGATTCCAGCCTGAGTATTATAAAACTGCTACAGCTACAATGGATCCTGTTTCCAACATCTGGCTAATTTTTCACTATCAGGACAGTCTGAGCTTTCCTGGAGTGTTCTTTATTCCTGAAAGTGACTTCATTTTCCCCCTTTAATCTTCATAGCCATTTAAAAAAAGTCTGAAATCTGAGTACTTAAACATTTTTCCTATAGTATGTTATCCCCTAAGAGGCATATTATGTTCTGTAAAGTAACAATTGTATTAGAGCAAAAGAAAGTCCCATAAATACTTAAACAGAAAAGTAATAATCCTCTGAAATAGCACCTGGAAGCCAGCACATGGATTGAATGACCTCAGAAGGTCTTTCGTTGGACATGTTGAAAAATGATCAGGAAGGGAACTTGTGTCTTTTTTCGGCCGTGCACCTTCTCAGGAGCTATCATGCTATGGTGAATCCCCAGCTCCACGTTTGATTCGGTCTTGAAGGGTCACATGATTCATCAAGCTCGTGTGAACTGTGCAACGAGACATACTTCGACAGTCATTTCTGTGGCATTCTATTGACATGTTTATTGCCATAGTGCTTTTAATTTCATCTATAGTTTTATTAATGTCAATGAAGGGAACAAAGTAAGTGATCTCAAAATTTGTAATTGAATATCCATCTGGCAGCTTTTTCTACCCATCAGGTATTAGGAGATTTGCTTGAGTAGAGAGAGATTTCTCATTTTATCAATAAAAAGAGATCTGATATGTACTATTACTTATTGTGGTCTCTGGAAGGGGCTTTAGGGAACATCTAAGCTAGTCTCCTAAGTATACGTTTTACTTGAGGCCAAAAGTCTTTTTAAAATTAAAAAAAAAATGTTAAAATTGATACATGTAATTGTACATATTCATGGGATACATAGTGAGGTTTCCATACATATAATTATGTATGGTCAGGATAATTAGCATATCCATCATCTCAAATGTTTATTATTTCTTTGTGTTGGGAACATTCAGTATCCTCCTTCCAGCTATTCGACACTATATAATACGCCATTGTTAACTCTAGCCATCCTACAGTGCTATAGAACCCAGAACTTATTCCTATCTAGCTGCAGTTTTGTGTCCTTTAACAAATCTCTCCCTACCCCTTCCTTCCCAGCCTCTAGCATCCTCTGTTCTACTTTTTTACTCCTATAAGATTAACTTTTTTTTAGCTTCCACATATGAGTGAGAACATGTGTTGTTCAACTCTCTGTTCCTGGCTTATTTCACTTAACATAATGTCCTCCAGTTCCATCCATGTTCACATGACATGACATGATTTCATTCTTTTTCATTCCATTCCATTGTGTATATACACCGCATTTTCTTTATCCATTCATCTGTTGTTGCACACCTAGGTTGGTACCATATCTAGGCTACTGTGAATAGTGCTGCTTTCTATAGTACTTCCTGTAGTACTGATTTCCTTTCTTTTGGATAAATGCCCAGTAGCCAAAAATGTTAAGTCCATAGGATTTATAAACATACTACAAGGATCTATTGACTCTAGCAATCTTTGTTTTCTAATTATTTGTTGTTTTTTTTTTTGTTTGTTTGTTTGTTTTAGAGACAGGATCTTGCTCTGTTGCCTAGGCTGGAGTGCAGTGGTGCAATCATAGCTCACTGAAGCCTTGGACTCCAGGGCTCAAGTGATCCTCTCTCCTCAGCCTCCTGAGTAGCTGAGACTATAGGCACGCCCCACTACCCTGGCTGATTTTTTTTCTTTTTTGTAGAGATGGGGTCTTGCTATGTTACCCAGGCTATTCTTGAACTCCTGGCCCCAAGCTATCTGCCCAACGCAGCCTCCCAAAGTGCTGAGTCTAGTGATCTTTGCGTGTCTCCTTCCCTAACTTCCACCCCAACAACATAATGAAATCTCATCTTAATAATTTTTGGAAACTACAGAAAAAAGGAACTCAGAATTCTGTTTCTTTCATTATCAGACTCCTTTTGTTAATATGCGTATTTTGCATTGTGTTGTTGAGGTATTCATTCAGTCCATAACTACTTATTAAAGTTCTATTATGTATCAGGTACTATGTTAGATACTGGGGATGTAATTAACTCGATCCTGGCCCCCAGTGAAATGGTAGAACAACATTAAACACAAATAAATATATAAGCAACGACCATAGTTTTTTTGTGTGTTTGTTTTGTTTCTCAGAAAGGGCTATCACAGCTGAAAATGGTGTATTATGGAAGCGTTGGCAGCAATGGTGAGGTCAGTCTTGGCATGATCAGGAAAGAGAAGTGAACTTACTAGCATTCATGACCCAATATGTTTTCTTCTACTCTGCAAAGAAAATAGGCATGTTAATTGTCTATGCAAAGATTGAATGAACTTCCTTGTGAAGCAAAGAAAAAGGACTTTGTAGTCAGATATCTTAATGTCACATTCTGGTTCTCCCTATGTGACCTTGGCCAAATAAACTAACGTCACATGCTTCAGTCTTTGCATCTGTAAAATTGGGTTGATGCCATGTTTCCTTGATTAGAAAAAGTCATTAATTGCAAGAGACAACATTGATTTAACAATAGCTTGTAGAATAAAGGAATACTTCATAATGCACACACACAGACACACACATGCACCCAACCAATGGTAGCATATTTGTAACATTTCTTACCACTTTCTCCTACAGTATCAAAATCAGCATACAAATCTAAACTTTCTTCTTGCTCAGACTCAGATTCTTCAGAATTATTTTTACTGCACGAGCTTGTACATCACATCATGATGCATTTTTATTATCCACGCGCATGATCTTTCTTCAACACCTTTGTGGCATTTGGAGCCAAAGTAAAGAATGCCATAGTTTGACTACATTTTTTAAACTTGTACTTTCAATTTTCTTTCTGAGGAAATTATGTATCACTGACAGTTACACAGTTTAATAGCGGACTGGTGCAGACGTCTGGTCTCAAGGTGAGCGTGCGCTGAAATCGCCCACTTTGGCACCAAACCCACGGGCGCCCTGAGGATCGCCAACACCATTACAGAGAGGAAACGTGCTTCACGCGTGAAAGCACTCAAGCAAAAGAGAACTCTAACAAGGATTTACAGATAGATAAGTAAATCTGAGATCATTGGAGAAATGAAGAGAGAGATACTCATGAAGTGAGAGCTGGAAGACATAAAATCAGAATGGGCACCATGAGAAAAATTCCTATTGGAGAACTAGGAAATGAAAACAGATAACGTGCAAACAAACAAACAAACTTTTGAAGAAAAAATGCTCAAAGGTTAGGCTAAAATGTGTAAGGAGAGAAGAGGAGGGAAATAAATTGTACTGAATTTTTAAAAATTGATGCAGCTATGATAGTAGTGGGCGGGATAACTGTCACTACGTAGATTTAGAAAAATATATGTTTACATATGCATGGCAAACACATAAAGTAGCAACCAGAAAAAAAAAAAAAAAGGGAGAGCATTACAATCAAAACTGTAGAGAAAGAAAAAAATGGGAAAAAAGAAAACTTGACCAAAGACTCAGAGCCATGATAAACAGGAAGGATAAAAGTCACCAACTAAAAGTCAAAGAGAAATATGTAAAACAAAATTGCAAAAAGGCAGACAGAGAATAGGAAAACAAATACTAGGCAAATGCTAATAAAAATTCAACCGGCATAGACAGTGTAGCCAAGACAGATTACAATGCAAAAATTACTAAAAAGACCAAAGAATATTTATCTGGAAAGTTAATGTAAATACAAAAATACAGTTTATATTACCAAAAATATAGTTTCAAAATATAGAAAGAAAATTGCTAGATACAATATAGCTAAGAAACCAAGAGAGTAGATAATAATTTAAAACAGCTACAGGAGATGTGAGTAACACAATTAATGAGATTGATTTTTCTGAGACAGAGTCTCCCTCTGTCACCCAGGCTAGAGTGCCGTGGCGTCAGCCTAGCTCACAGCAACCTCAAACTGCTGGGCTCAAGCGATCCTCCTGCCTCAGCCTCCGAAATAGCTGGGACTACAGGCATGAGCTACCATGCCCGGCTAATTTATATATATATATATATATATATATATTTGTGGTTGTCCAGCTAATTTCTTTCTAATTTTTTAGTAGAGACAGGGTCTCACTCGTGCTCAGGCTGGTCTCGAACTCCTGATCTCAAGAGTTCCTCCCGCCTTCGCCTCCCACAGTGCTAGAATTACAGGCGTGAGCCCCTGGGCCTGGCCGAGATTGAATTTTTAATCCAGATTGAATCAGTATTTTTGAATCATGTATATATTTATAAATATGAATTATATATAGTCGAATATATATTTGAAGGTGTATTTATATATGAATGTGAATCTTATATTTATGTGGATAGAGAAAATAAAAGATGGAGAAATGAACACTCCATAGAGCATATTTATTCTTTTTAGCCACAAATGGGACATGTACAAAAAATTTACCAATAATAGCCCACTAATAATCTCTCAGCAAATTCCAAAAAAAAAAATTAATGAAGAACTACAATGAACAAAATTAGACATTTTTGAGACAAGTATGTCCATGCTTCTTCCCATCTGGAAATTAAATGGTTTCGGGGAAATTTCATACAGATACGTGGTGCCTGGGAGTTGCGTTAGGTTCTCCTAGCATGGAAAATCCCACGATATATTCTGAGATATTTGGCAATTTCTACATCATCAATTACATTGCCAAGTATGTGACATGTAATCTTCTGTGTATACAATGCCATTTTAATGCCAATTCTAGAACAAGGTGTAATATTTTAATGACATTTTAGATGATATTTAAGGATTCAAATTTAAGTTAAAATTGGGTATATTTCTATCAATGGAAATATCAGAACTTACATGGTGATTAATCAATTCTCTTTTAAACTTGGCAAATTCATATGTGAAATCGATGACAACTATTATTACAATGTATTTTATTAGTCTGCATGGTGACTGGATTATTTTTAGGTATATTGTAAATTCATAATAACTTATGCCATAAAATGTATACTAAACTCAGCAATGTTAAATAAAAATGTGTCCTAGAACCAAAGGATACCCGAGTCTCTGCCTTCCTGGGCGGTGTGAGGGAGGTCGCGTATATGGGGCACCCGCGTTCCTGACGCAGACTGTGCATTCAAGGGCAGGGGCATGGCCTGCACCGCAGAGCCACCGGTCCGCAGCTGGGGAGATACAAACGCCTCTTCCTCCCCTCTCCTTCCACGGGAACCATCTTCAAACAAGAGGAACAACTGTTTCAAAGACGCCACCTGAGGCCACGAACCACAGGGAAGCCGGGGCCTCCCAGCTGGTGGAATCACCGACTCGTTCTCCACCACACCACGGTCAGCCAGTGCCCCGGTCGGACCGGACGTGATCCCAGAATGCTTCACCCCCTGACCCCAGCTCTCTGTGGCCACTCACCACCCCTTTCCTGTGCGTTACCAACACGGGAATAATAAAATTGCGCAGGTTTGAAGTTGATGCCAAACCGTCCCAACTGATTTCTTTTTAATCTCAGCCTTGTAAAGTCCACCAGGAGGAGAAAAAGTAGTGGGAAATTGGGGGAAACTGCTGAAAACAGAGCACCAATCCAGGGCAAGGTAACCTTTCCAGCAAGATTTCTCCCGGGCTGATTGCTGGCTGTGTCTGGAGGAAACCGCACGCTCAGGGCAACTGCGGAATCCCTGCTGAAGGACCGTTTTCGGGCCAGCGGGCAAGTTGAGGAGCCAGGCGTGGCGAGGCCCCCCGCTTTGCGTTGCTGTAAAGGGAACACCTGAGGCCGGGGGTTTAGAAAGGACACAGGTTTACTTGCTCACGGTTCTGCAGGCTGCAGGAGAGACGTGGCGTCAGCACCTGCTTCAGGGGAGGGCTTTGGGGAGCTTCCAGTCAAGGTGGACGGGGAAGGGGAGCGAGCGTGTCTCATGGTGGGAGAGGGAGCAAGGGAGGGAAGAGGGGGTGCCAGGCTCCTTTAAACCGCCAGCTCTGGCAGGAACTAATACAGCCGGAACTCACTCATGGTCACAGGCGGCACCGAGCCATTCATGAGCCATCGGCCCCCCGTGACGCAACACCTCCCACCAGCCCCACTTCCAACACTGGGGATGGAATTTCAAGCTGAGACTTGGAGGGGACAAGTATCCAAATTATTACTATATCAACCCCTGTCTAGCATCACTGGGGGCCAGGGGAGAGAACCTACTGGCTGCCGCAGGAGGGGCTGCCGCAGGGGCGCGAGCGCGCAGGGAGCGGGCACCCTGCTTCTCCTTTCTGTGCCCTCTGTCCCGCCAGGGCCTCCCTGGGCCCTTCCCCCTCACTCCGTCAGGGGGCACACGTTATTGATGCAGCTTCTGACTGATTTCTCCACTGTGAAGTTACCATTTTTCCCTTTTAATTAATAAATATTTACTTTGGCAGCATCTTTGCAAAATCCTGCTTTTATTTAAACTTTTACTACTAAAAATATGAAAATAATACTAGATCTGATTTGTGGGTTATATTCGTTTGCTAAAGCTGCTGTAACAAAAGACCATGGAGTGGGTGGCTTCAACGACAGAAATTTATTTTCTAACTGTTCTGGAGGCAAGAAGTTCAATATCAAGGTTTTCTCCTGAGGCCTCGCTCCGTGGCTTGCAGATGACCACCTTCTCGCTGTGTCCTTGTAGGTTTCTTCCTGTGTGTGTTGGCGTCCCTGGAGTCTTTCCTGGTGTCTGAATTTCCTGTTCTCAGAAGGACACTGACCCGGTCGGATGAGAACCCACCCTGATGGCCTCATATTAACTTAATCACCTCTTTATAGGCCCTTCCTGAAAAGACAGTCATGTTCTCAGGGGCTAGAGTGGAGGCTTCAATATATAAATTTGAGAGGGACACAATTTACCCCATAAAATGTGTGCATATACATTTGCATGCACATATGTAGCCAAAATGCAATGGAATGTGTGTCCAAGGTAGACATCAAATCCAGAAAGTCAGGGAGAGTAACAGAATGAGGGAGTGCCGAACAACAGTCTTCAACGTCATCGGTTTTCCATCGATAAACTATAACATTTTATTTGTCTGAGCATAGGATGCCAGATTTTGATGATATTTAGTTTTATAACTTTTTGAAAATCTGAAATGTCCCTACTGCATGGCTACCAATCTTTTCAACAAAAGATAAAAAAGACACTACTAAGGATAAGGCAGAAAAATGTAACCCCAAATTTTTTTCTGAAAGTTGCTTCTTGACAGGAGTTTCCATATTTTGGAAGATAAATCAAAGTCCATACACCTCTAGAATTCTGTGTGTGAAAGGCAGAGTAGCACACAGGTACCCACCAGGCCTGGCTGCTGGAATTAAAAGGCACTGTTCAGACTCTCCTTAGCAAGTTGGGCCAGACTCCTAAATTCTTGCAATAACCCCTCTTGGTCACAGCAAGCTTTGACCGCCAGCCCCAGCAGGACATCAAGGACCATTAGGTTTCAACATTCTCAAAAATCCCTGGGTGTGAGGAGAGGGGCTGTCTGTTGGCACCCTCCGTGCAGGCAGGGAGTTGGCGGTGCCGCATGGCACTGCACGGAAATGTGGTCCATGGCCAGCCCCAGGGTGGACAGAGCCTGTTCGAACAACTCATTTGGCTTCCCAACTGCCAGCTTGTGTCCCAGTATGTCCCAGTGCTGTCTGTGCAGAATCGTTTGCATAGACTGTGCCATCTCGTCTACCCTTACTCTGTAGAAATCCCAGTAAATGACGATGTGGATGCTGAGATATGGGCTGGAGTCTGTGCGGATGAATGGAGCTTGTGTGTGGGGTGTGAGCATTTACCTCCATCGATCACAGCACATCCGCACTCGCTAGATTCCACCCACTGATAAAGGGCGGAGACGACAGGTCAGCTGATGTAGGCATTTTATACATTGGGGAGGGAGGGTGGGGTCTCATTTGAGAGCCACACAAAGCAGGTACTGAGAAGTAAAGCTCCGCTTGGACTAGACCTTTGGTTCTCTGGTCCAAATCCACTTTCTGACTTTTTCCCATCCCTTCCTGACATTTCACACGCAGTTCCCTGTGCTCCCCTGACTGTCTTAGCTGCAGTGAGAGCCCACGGACTGCAGTAGTTCTGTCCCTTAAGTGTCTCCTCCACCCTCCACCATTTGCATTCTTCTTTCTCTTCAGAGTCCAATCCTACGTCTGCCTTCTCCGATGGGCCTTCCAGTCATGGCGCACCAGTCTTCTGTGCACGCCCATGAATTATTATTTTATGACCTCTCTGTCGCCCATGTCCTTCTGCCTTAGATTATAGTTAATTGTTACGCATCTTCAGTTCATAAAACAGCTCTCTATCAAGCACCCGCTCTTCACCCGTGAGGCACTGGTGGGCACAGAGAGGTGAACAAATTCCTTGCTGTCGAGGAGCTTGCAGTCTGGTGAGGAAGGTAGTAAAACTAAACAGAATAAGTAAAGATGCAAAGTGCTATGAAGGAGTCTACTTGGTCCCCAAGAAAGACAATAAAAGCAGGGACTTGTTTAATAAGAAGGACTGGGAAAGCTTTATTAAGAAAATGGCAATTAAGCTGAGGGAAGAAAAAGACCTGGCATGTTATTCGCTGGGAAGGGGCCATTTGGTTAGGGATATAGGATGCTCGGTGGTGACTCCAGAGCAGAAAAGACCACGGCACATCGCAGCAGCCGGAAAGGTTTAAGAGACGAGGACGTGGAGGCATGCAAGGGGTGAGGCCTGAGAATCAGGCAAGATCTCACCGTGGAGGGATTTACAAGCCACAGTGTGGCGTTTCAATTGTTTTGTAAGTATAAAGATTGTTTGCATTTCATCAAAATTGGAAGTGGAGCCACTGGAAATATCATACACTGACTGGCCTTTTTTTTTTTTTTTTGAGACAGAGTCTCACTCTGTTGCCCGGGCTAGAGTGAGTGCCATGGCGTCAGCCTAGCTCACAGCAACGTCACACTCCTGGGCTCAAGCGATCCTACTGCCTCAGCCTCCCAAGTAGCTGGGACTACAGGCATATGCCACCATGCCCGGCTAATTTTTTCTATTTATTTTTAGCTGTCCGATTAATTTCTTTGTATTTTTAGTAGAGATGGGATCTCGCACTGGCTCAGGCTGGTTTTGAACTCCTGAGCTCAAACAATCCGCCTGCCTTGGCCTCCCAGAGTGCTAGGATTACAGGCATGAGCCACCGCACCCAGCCCTGTCTGGCCTTTTGACATGAACATATTCCAATCACATAGAAACACAAGGTAAATAATATAGCGTGAGACAGCTTCATACACACTTAGGCAAGGAAGGAAGGCCATGAGAACTCAAAACCACAGTGATAAGCAGCAATCTCAGTTATCTATTACCATGTAACAAACCTCCTTAAAACGTAGCCACCTAAAGTAACAATAATGTTTTATTAGTCACAATTCTGTCGGTTCACTGGGCTTAGCTTGGTGGGGCTAAGCCTTGGTGATGATGCATAGCTAGAACTGGCCTCTGTATGTAGCTCCCAAGAAGACGCCGTCAGTTTAACAGAAACGCGATGTGAAAATCCAGTCCTTTGGTTCAACTCAGGCCCTTGGCCCTCCAACAAGAGAATGGAAAGGACAGTCCGTGAGATATATCAGAACACTAAACACATGCCTTATGAACACATAGGTCTTGAATTTGTGCTAAGTGGAATGGAAACAAGTTAAGAAACTAACGTTAAAAGGTCTGGAATCAATAAATCTCATATAAGTTTGGCAGAAACATAGACTAACGCGCTCGATATGGATGTCTCTACAACCTAGTGCATATGCAGACTCCCATGGAAGATAATTCCCACTGAGGCTGGGCCCACAAACCAAAAGTCTGTAGAATAATGAAACTGTAGAATAATGAAAGACAGAATTTCACCTGATGAACGATAAATAATAGTTATCTAAATTTTTTAATGATCTAAAATATTTTTAAAGTATGTTTAAAAAGGTAGGAGGATAAAGGAAACAAGATAATCCATAAAAAGAAGAGGATTCTATAAAAATGCAGATTTGAAAAACAAGCAGAAATTTTAACAATCTAAAACAGAGTTCTTGACGTAGATTTAAAATTAAAATATTCAAAGGATGAGATAAACAACAAACTAAACACAGCTGAAGATAGACTTAGTGAGTTGGGAGATAAATCTAAGGAAATAACTAAAAGCAGCACTGTGAGGTAAACAGTTGGAAAATACAAAAGGCACATTGGAGATGTGGGATGGAATGACAAGGTCTTGTGTACAAACTAACAGAAGGAAAGAACAGAGGGATTGTTAGAAGGATAATGTTAACAAAGATAAAGGCAAAGAACTTTCTTGAATTGAAGGAAGATCTCTCAGACTGAAAAAAGTACTGTTAGTTTCAAGTATGATAAATAAATAAAAAAAATTCATGCCAAGTCCATAATTGCAACACACACACACACACACACAATTAAGAGAAAGATCTTTGCAAAAAAAATCAGAGAGATAAAATGCTTTACCCTCAAAGCAATATCAGAATTTTCTTCCACAACAATGGATGAGAGAAGAAAATTACATAATTTCAAGTTAGTGACAGGAAAAAACAGCCAAGATAGAATTCTATAGTTAGACAAACTTTCAGCTGAAAGCGGGGTGAAAGCAATTTCGTTTAAAGCATGTGAAGTCTCAGATGGCTTACTATTCACAAAAATTGGTGAAATATCTATTAAAGGACATAATTCAGCAAGAAGAAATAAGAGTGCAGAAGGAAGGAGGGGAACATAAAGCAATGCTCAGAATGAAAGCAGTAAAGGTACGTTGAAATACGTAAGTATGTGTTAGCTTAAACTTATTTGGGAAATATTAATAGATTAAATGAAAAGCTTGGATTACAGCAACCTGGAAGATAACAGGTAAATAAAGCTTTCTAAGATTTTCTTTTTCAGAAGGATGAGGATTTTGACTAACTGAATACCTTCTGAGAAAAATAAAGATTACACATGTGTCTGTTATAAATGTTAGGGTGATCACTAGAAAGAGATGTATAATACAAGCACGTAGACAAGTCCCACTTAATATTTAGTGGTTACTTGAAATATAATATTTTATATATATATAATCTTATAAAATAGTGTTACTTGTCTTCTGTAATTATTGTTCATTATTTTCATTTGAATGTGACTGTTTCTCTGAATTTCATCAAAAAGTGCTTAAAATGGTACATTCTATAATATAATGCCTTCATCATTTATTGTCTCCTTTAGTTACAAGGCATAATTAGACTTTTTAATACATTATCTTTAATTTTCACAACTCCAAAAAAATTATAATTGTTACATGACAAAAACAAAGTCTTAGTGTGGTTGAAAACTGTGCCCAATCACGGTGATTGCAAGTGCAGGACCAGTATTCCAAACCACATTGGCCTGTCTTGCAGCAAAGCCCACCCTGCTTCCAACACAGGATGTTGACTCCCATAACTAAGGCAGCACCTTTTTAACTACAGTGATAATCTCTTTCTTTGAGTAAGGACTTTACATGAGATGGATCCTGGGTGGAGAGGTGGATTTATGGAGAAACTAACCCTCTTAGACAACTTGAAAATATAAGCAACATGACGGAACTTATTTTTCCAAGTCTGAGATCTACTGACTGGACTTCCCCATCCACCCAATAGTCACCAATTCACCCATTTGCCCATTTATGCCTCTAAACATCTGAATATGTCAGTTATTATTTTCAGGGAGGGGGTAAAATGAGGCAAAATCTCATTAAGTTATAATTTTGTAATTTCATAGACTCTGAGCATAATCAAGGATACTCTCCTCACTTAACACGAAAGGAAACCTGGTCCCAGAGAGGGGGTGTCATTTGTCCACGGACACCTGTGCCAATATTGCTCAGGGAGAGTGGAATTCCACAGGCTTTTCCAGTAGGTGTTTGACCTACAGCAGACTTTCTGTTGCCAGGCATTCCCTGTTACCTAACCCCCTGCTATTAAAGATGCATTCCTTTGTGTTGAAAGCCCAGTGAATCCTAGAGCCTCCTTTTAAATGTCAATACCTCTGTGAGTAACCCAGTAAACCATTTCCAACCATTATCATTCTAATGCGAATTGGTCTGTAAGGGATTAACACACTGGTCACCTAGTAAATCTGAGATAATTACAGGGCCAGGGGTTTCAAACCATCAGCATGGAGGCTTTGGAGTTAGCAAGTACAGAGTGCTCACTCCTACACGCCCTTGATGCATTCTTGGCCAATGCATTAGGGAGCCCTCTTTAAGCCTCCCTAGTTTTTTTCCTATAAAATTTTTAAAAAGGCCAGACTCAGAGGCAGGAGGATTGCTTGAGCTCAGGAGTTTGAGACCAGCCTGAGCAAGAGTGAGACCCCATCTCTGCTAAAAATAGAAAAATTAGCCAGGTGTCTTGGCACATGCCTATAGTCCCAGCTACTCAGGAGGCTGAGGCAGGAGGATCCCTTGAGCCCAGGAGTTTGAGGTGGCAGTGCTACAATGATGCCATTGCACTCTACCCAGAGCAAGACTCTGTCTCAAAACAAACAAACAAACAACAATAAGATTAAAATTTTAAGAAAGCATTTGTTTCATATGGCAACTGTAAATATTCAAATTAGATAAAATGTTTACACTCTTAGAATCTTCTTAGAGCAGCTATCCCAACCTTTTTGGCACCGGGGACTGATTTCATGGAAGACCATTTTTCCACGGGGGTAGGAGGGAAGATGGTTTCGGGATGATTCAAGCACACTACATTTATTGTGCAATCAAACCTCTCTGCTAGTGATAATCTGTATTTGCAGCCCCTCCCCAGCACTAGCATCACTGCCTCAGCTCCACCTCAGATCACCAGACATCAGATTCTCATGAGGAGCTGCAACCCAGATCCCTCGCATGCGCAGTTTATAGAAGGGTTCGAGTTCCTATGAGAATCTAATGCTGCTGCTGATCTGACAGGAGGCGGAGCTCAGGCAGCGATGCGAGTGATGGGGAGAGGCTTCGCTGGCTCACTGGCAGCTCACCTCCTGCTGTGCAGCCTGGTTTCTAATAGGACACGGACCAGTCTGCAGCCAGGGGGTTGGGAGCCACAGTCTTAGAGTACATATTCAGGATTGGTGTATATTTTTCATTTTGTACAATATTAAATGCCCATACATGGAAAAAGGCGCTTTGATAGGTAGTGAGCTTCTTGTTTGTGGAGGTGTTCAAGCAGGGGACAGATATTCCTTCTTGGAACATACCTAGCACAGTGCTGGTCATGTGGCAGCCACTCAGGGAATATTGTGTGATCTAGACTTTGTGGACGTTTGTCTCCCACCTGTTCTTCCAGCACCCTCTGCCCGTGCAAAGTCTCTCGCCGTGTCCTTTCCCTAAACAAAGGATTAGGACATGCACCACATGCTCAGTGACCAGTCCTCACTCATGGGCTTGTGCAGCCTCTTTGCTGCTGCCTCAGAAGACCCAGACAGTGCAGCCTCCCAGTCCCTCTACACTGGGCAGACACGCACTGATGTTTCCCGGGCCACACAGATAAGGAATATGAAATATCTAGGCAGGTAGGAGGCGATGGAGAAGATCAGAGATTGAGAACAAGAGTGCAGGTTGCTTCTGAAGCGGCAGCCAGTTACTGCCTTGGGGAGATGTCGGGCCAGTGTTGCTAGATCTGTCTGTGTTTCAAGAGGAGCCTGGTTTCAAATATTGTCAATTCATTCAGATACGAAACAATAACAACTACAAGAGCCCAGTAGAACACATTTGCAGGTGACCACGCGATCTCATCCTCAAACCTTTGGTCACCTCCCAGGAAGCATTGCCTGTGGAGGCAGCCAAACGTGAAGTTGCTTTTCCACGGCTGAGACGAACTCATGATTTTAATATGCTAAGATATTATTTTGTCCACAGAGGGTAGTAATTTGCCAAATGCCATTTCATGGCCCTTAATGCTTAATCCCATGGAAAATATTACGTACTATTTGATCGAGAAAGGAATTGCAGATTTTCAAGCTTTGTGCAATTTTTTTCTTTAAATTAAAATTAATGATGCTGGTCATTTTTGTTAAATACCTTTGTATATCAGCATAAATAAAATGTTTTCTTTTTCAGTTGACTAGACGTTTCCAGTTAATAGTCTCTCTTTTTCTTGAGTAAAAGTAAATTATAAAGAAAATCAGGACTCTGTGCAGAGAAAGACATGCCAGCCCTGCATCTCAGCCACACGGTGTCCACTTAATCGTCAGACTCTAGGTGCTCAAATGGGGTGAAACCTGATTTTCCTATTAAAATTTCCTCTTTTATCCCAAAATTTGTTTCATTGACTTGAAATATTCAGCTTTCACTGACTGTAAGTACTCAAGTTCACTGAGTGTAAAATAACCTATAACTTGGTTTCCAGATTTGGACTTGTAAATAATTACAGTATTGTCCAGCAGAACAGCTGAGAGTATTTTTTAATCCTATTTTCAGCATTATCTCCCTGAGTTTAAAAAAATTAATAATATAAAGGGACAAATGACTGAAAAGGAGAGAAAATGCTTAAGACCAGTGAAATTTAAAAGGCTGACGTGTGAGCAGCCGTCAGCGGCGTGGTCTCAGTGGGAAAAATCAGTGAAAGGCATGTGGAGTCATGTAATACTGCACGTGAATTCTGATTCTGCCACTAAACCTGTGGTGTGACAGAACTTTACTTAATGACTCAATTTCCTCCTTTGAAAGATGGGCTTGGGAAAACATCCAAGAGAGTAGGTGAAGATGAGATGTGGTGGAGCTTGTGAGTTTTTGAAAAATTTCTACATTTTTAATTATTATGGGTACATGACAGTTGTAAATACTTCCGGGGTCCACAGGAGCTGGGCCGGAGGTCATGCAGGGCTGCGGAGCAGAGAGCCGTGGACACAGCCCCCGTCCACAGGCTCGCCTGGATGGTGGGGAACAGCCACGGACTCTTCTAGACTTTTGACAAGTAGAGTACTTTCATTTCGATCATGTCGAAGTGGAAACCCATCCCCTGGGGTGAGAGCCCTGGGACTGGTGTCTTGAGGAGCAGGGAATAGACTCGCTGCGTCTTTACGACTTCTGAGAGCGGCATCTGCACCTTTCCTTGATTTTCTGGGCTTTGAAACTCTTCCTCTGTTTTCAGCATTTGACCCCGATGCCCTCATCACCTCATCATGAGCAGTAACCGCTGTCCCTTATGCCTCTTCTGGGCTCTGCACTGTCCCGGTCTGGGCAGGAAAGGAGTCTTACAGCGACTTCGGTGTGAATCAGAAATGACCAGCGCTGTCTCGGGGCTGCTTCCTGCGTCCTCCTCCCTGGGTCCCTGTCTGGCTGCCGTGAGCTCCTCTGTGTCCGCCCCTGAGCACCAAGCCCTGGACTTGTCCTGTGTCCTCTGCTGGAGGCTCTCCCGGGAGGCCAGTGCTGCTCTCACGGCAGCCTGTGTGCCCTCCTTCCAGCAGGTGCCTGCTTCAGCGCTGGCGTCTGCAAGTGTTTGTTGGATCTAGGTGAGCCGCAGCGCAGAGGCTTAGGTTAAACTGATGACCTCCCTGAATCAGAATCCGGCTCCCACGCCCATCCCCTTGGAAACCCTTTTCTTTCTTCACCATCTTTCCCTTCTGATTTTTCCAGGGTTTATCTTCAGTAACATTTCTGTTGAGGCCCCACCAGAGCCAGGCCCAAGCCCCAGACACGCCAACAGGCCACGCTGGGGAAATGTGGGGTTTCCCTGGTCGCAACATTGGCGCAGGGCGGCCCAGGGTCGTGCGTTGAGTTCCTCTCATCGCTCCCCACTGTCGCTATCTCGCGGGCAGTTGGATCCTGGTGCAGAGGTGTGGCCGGCGGGGAGGCGTTCCAGGGCCAGGGCTCAGAGGAATTCCCAGAGCCACCTCGCCTTCTCTCTGCAGGAGAACTGTCCACCTCACCAGCAACTGAGACATCCAGGTGGAATCCGCGCGGGGTCACTGGAGCCTCCTGAGGCTCTGCTTCGCTCTTTTGTTATTTTCTGAATACTGAGCTGAGGCAAGTTTGATGTCAGCTTCTAACTGACTGCTGGAGTTTCGTGGGGGAGGCAAAGGAGCTTCCTGGATATTACCCAGCTGCTCCCCTAGGACCTGGGGAAACGATGCGTTCCTTTGAACCAATCACGAGAATCAAATAAATGAGTAGACCAGCCTGTGCAGGGAAGCAAGTGAGGTAACCTTCTCGGAGATGCCATTTTATTGGTTTTACCCTATTTTGTAATTCAACATCAGCTAAGAAGGACTTGAGCAGTGTACACAGAGAGATGGCATAAATTGGCATGTAACTGTGTATGTAACAATCTCCAGCATTCAGAGAACAGGTCAGACTTTTAATTGATTGAAAATTAAATTTTGAGGCTTGCAAAATTAGTAGCTTCATTATTCACCACATTATGATTGTCTTCTGATAAAGCGAGCAACTCAATGTGATTGAAATATTGAATTCATAATCCTATTAGAGTCAAACTTTTTGAGGCTTGAAAAGGTACTTTTTCACAAAGAAGAATAAATACACGTGGTCACCCTTAATCCTTCTTTCGTTTGACAAACATTGATTGAGCATCACTTACGGGTCAGGCACCGAGGAAGCCTTCAGCTCACATACAATAAACAATAAAATAAACTCAACTCTTGCCCTTGCATAACTTCCTATTTAGTATAAAAGGGGGACATTCGATAAATAAACACAAGTAAGTTTATAAATGTTGTTTGTGATAAGTGCTCTGAAAGTAAATTATATGCACTTAGGATGGTAGACACTAAAAACAAATGTGAAAGTCTATAGTTGCAGACTTCGAATATACAAAAAATAACTGGGTAAAATGAACAGCCTTTCGTTTCTCCTGTATCTTTTCCTTGCTGTCATCTCTAAGATCCTTTTTGTGTCTCTAGCATAGAACACATCACACTGTGTTGAAATCACTCTTGTGTCCTTCATTCTAGATCACGAACCCCTGGAGGATGAGAACAAGGGTGGAGTTGTGCTCATCTTCCAATTCAGCAAGTCTTACAGGTGCCTGGCACCGGCAGCTGCCCGTTTGATGGATGGATCTAAAAGGCTCAGGGGAATATTGGAATGAGTATGCCCATCCATCCCTAGTACAGACGTGCACCTAAGCACAGCAACCTGCCAGTTCGGGTCACAGATAGAAAACTAACACTGTTGTTTCACCTTAACTTAGGGGAAGACTGCAGGAGCTGGCCCAGTGCACTGCAGTGGTATTTACAGTTAATCTTAGGAAGTCGTGGAAGATACCAGCAGGCACGGCCAACGGGGATCAAGGCATCAGGTGCTGTCGTCATCCAACAGCGAGACTCAGGTTTCTGTGTTGATTGTGCGGCCAGCTACCTCCACTGTGTTTCCAGATCGCTTGAATGCGGAGCGTGAGTCATTTTCAAAGGCAGTGTGATGTCATTTAAAAACTCCTAGACTTGGCCTGAAAAACATGAATCCAAAGCCTCAGATTCATCCTATGTGAGTCCAAGGAACTTCACAAAATTACTTAATTTTCCTGAGATTTAGTTCCTTCATCTGTCAAAAGAGAGTAGCAGATATAGTCTCATCACAGGCTTGGTGATGAGAATCAGATGAAAGATCAAATGTAAAATCATTTTCTTAATTGAATTCATTGTATCAATTTCAAGAGATTTCTGCCCATTCTCATAGAGAATCATTTCCAAAAATGCCCTTTTCTCTGCAACTAAATTCCCACTATGTAGTAAAATGCCCGAAGAGTAGCAGGTGCTAACTAACTGCTTGTTGCATGAGAGAATTAGTAAAGAACTCATGAGGCATTTGCAAGGCAGCTGTTTGGGATTAGTGTGAATTTCTGAGGCCCCATGAAGCCGAAGGGCTCGATCCACAGGTGAAAACCACGACCTTGTGTCCTTGGTTGGAAAACCAGCACTGAATACGCAGTCTCCAGCTGGGACGCCGTCCTGGCTACTCGTTCCAATCATGTCCGTGCTGCACAAAACGGGGGCCCCACCTGCGCTGCGGGGAACGAGCAGCGGATTCTAGTACCGGTTCAGCATCGGCTTAGCTGTGAGCCGGTGCACAAATAAAAACAAGCAAGCAAGCCATCATCTACAACTCAAAAGAAATTTCCAGACTGAATATCGATTTATTTCACTATGTCATAGGTACTTTTAAATTATAGATCTTTGAGACTTTTCTAGTTCTATGATTAAAAAATAACATTTTGATAAATAATACTAAAAATTTTATAATAGAACACAGCGGTTCCTTGTTTCACTCCTCATTTCACCTTGTCTGCATCATCGAGGAGATCATTTTCAACTTCTTTGGCTTTTTCTGGGTCTTTAAAAATACTTATATGCCCACTATCTTTTGATTAATCAGTTTTAGATATTATCTATTTAATTCCTATGATGGCAGATGATAACTTAATTTTCTTATACTACCATTCCCTCATTTTTCCCCAATCCTCCTAAATATTACCATAAATATGGAAATTTTTACGAAGTCAACAGCCAGTGTTGTTATTATGCTTTGCAAATACTATACACAGCCGAGCATTGTGGTGTTTTATGCTCACATTTCCTTTATGTCTTTCCTGAAGTTAGTAGTTGTCTTGTTTCATCACCTCTGTAGATTTCTCTACCGCTGTCCCCGTCTTCCCCTCTATGCCACTTTTATCCCAGGCCCGTGGAGTCAGCTGAGTGGCTTCCCAGTTCTCTCCCGGGGCACCCGGAGACCCCCGCCTCTCTCCTTCAGACCGGCTGCCCTGCAGACCAGCGGCACAGCCCTTCCGAGGGACTTTCCACCCAGGCATCCAGGAAGTCCCCTTCCCGGGAATCACTTTCCTGCTTTCTGAATCGCGTGTCTCCTTTGCTGTGCTGTCTCGTCTATTCTGTCAGAGCATTTGCTTCCTCAGGTTAAAGGTGAGGTGCAAGGTGACGTCCCCACACGCCTGCCTCCCAAGTCCCACAGCCGCCCCTGCGCAGGCTGCTGTCCCATCTGTGAGCAGGTGTGATCTGGGGACGTCTCCCTACCGTCATCCTGGAGAATCGTTCCCCTTCTCTCACGTGGGTGTCCTCTTTCCTGTGTCTTATGTTATCCTTTTTATTTTATTTCATTGTTTTGCTTTTTTCAGCAACTTTCTGAAGAAATGAGTTTTAGAGGTAAATTTTTTGAGACTTAGCAGGTCAGAAAAGTCCCTTGATTGTATAAAAACTTAGGTCGGAAGTGATTTTCCCTCAGAAATTTGAAGGCATTAGTTGTTTTTAGGGTTAATTTTTAGGTTCCTTCGGAGAAATCTGAAATTATTCTGATATTTTATTCTTTGTGTGTGAACTGCTTTTTTTCTGTGAGTTCTTTTAGGATCTCCTCTTTGTCCCTACTGATCTGAAATTTCACATTAGTGCCCCTTGATGGGCGTATTAGACCAGGATCGTTTCAATAACACTGCATAACAAATGATCCTGTCTGGCAGTGGCTTTTCTCACTCATGGGCCTGCGGGTGAACCCCCAGCCCTGTGGGCATTTGTGGGTCACACTCAGGCATCACATTTCTCAGTTTGGGACCAGGCTGAAGGAATATCAGCTCCCTCCAGCACGATCTCCCCAGGGCACGGGCAGCCTGTATGGCTTCCGGCTAAACGACACAAGCACGCCTACAACCTCTGGTCGGATGTGGGATACACCAAATCCAGTCACGTGGCCACGCCCACAGAGGGCAGTGACGCTTCTCTGCCGGGGAGAACCAAGGCGAGAGTGTGGAGGGGAGGAGGGTCCTCAGGCATCCTGCTGTCCCCCACCACGGGTCTGACGGCCGCCCTGACTTGGGCATCGGTGGGCATCGCAGTCCGGAAACTCGTGTCTTTCAGTTCTGAGAAATTATTTCGAGTAATTTCATTCATGATTTCCTGCACTCTGCATTCTTTATTCCTGATTGCTGGACTCTCATTTCCCCAGCCTTCTACCTCTTAGACTTGTGTTCTGATTTTCTCTTCTTTCCGTCTGTTCACCTCATAAGTATTTTTTTTTTTTTACTTTTCTGCCCAACTTTTATCTTCCAATCCTTCTGTCAAGTTATTAATTTCTGCAGAAATAATTTTTAATTTTCTAAGAACTCCGTCTTTGTTCTTTGAATGCTCCTTTGTAAATACTATCTGGTTAGTAATACACAAAGACAATAACTCCTCTTACTTTTTGGAAGACAAATATATATAGCTGGTTTATTTTTTTGTGTCAGCATAATCTCTGTATCCTCTAAGTTGTATTTTCCAGGTGTTTTTCTCTCTTTCATATTAGAGGAGTTCTTCAAGAATTCTTTGTCACTGAGCACAGTTGAAAGCGCAGCATTAAACACTTAAGTGTATACACTGGGAGCTTTAGCGGGCTTGTCAGCTCAGCTTCACCGTAGGTTCTGGCTGAGGCATTGCTTGGAGACCCCCTGTGGTCAGCATCTCCAGGTTTTGTTTCTCGGGCTGGACAGACTTTGGAGGAGACTCAGAGTCCTCTTCCTGGAGAGGGAAGTCCAGCCAAGGAGCACGGAGGGCTGGGAGTCTCGTCCGGCAACATTCTGTAGACGTGGAGCCACCTGGCACTGTTGTGCTGCACGAGGGTGTGTCTGCCACCCAAGATCCTTTCTTTTGTCATCTTTAGAAAGCCAAATCCCCCAGCCCTCCATGGTGCACGGGGCGGGATGCGGGAGGTGGGGGGAGGAAAGGCATTTGCCAGAGGCGTGGTGGGGACAGAGACCCCGGCCTCCGAGGCTTTGAGCCTTCTGAGGACCCTCCGTGCAGAGCGAGTTAGTCCTTGGCTGTTCCCACTGCAGCTTTAAAATCTGCCTTTTTTGGATTAGCTAAGTCAGTTATTTCTTATCCATTTGTTTCCCAGCTGCCAAAATGCGGAGTTGTCTCCTCTCCCGCTCACCCTATTTTTTGGGTTTATGGATTTTTAAAAATATCTTTTAAATGTAGTTTTAGAGGAGGGATGGGAGGGGAAAAACATAGACATACATGTGTTTGGTCTACTGTCTTTACGTGCAAGTAATAATAATTGTTAATGTTTGGTTTTATCCAGATTCTTATTACAAAATAAATAATAACATCTGCTTGAAACATCTTTAGCTATGAAGGTTTTTGGGGGGGAGGAAGTAATATACTACACCAGAGCGATTTCCAGAAAGCCTAATCCTTGAGCGGCATCATGTAAGCAGCTATCAGCTCCCGAATCACCCCAATAGGTCAGACGCTGTCTCGGCTGATTTATATGTTATTGCCAGTCCTCTGCAGCTCAGTTATGTATTTACTTTTCCATTGCAGATGAAGGAACAGAGGGGAGGAAAGTTTAAAGAAACTCGTTGCCGACACTCAATTGGTAAGAAGTGAATTTGCTTGAAACCTAGAATGCGAATCAATGATGTTTCCTCAAATTCTGTCTGACTTTTTATTGGTCAATGAATGCACCTTACAGAGAACTGAATGAAAGAGTATATTGGTAGAAGTGATGAGAGAGAAACAATCAAATCAACAATTTATCAATGGCCTGTGTGAAACAAAACCACGAGCAGAATAAGGAAAACAGTGATAATTTCTTCCACCAGTTCTTTCTCTATTTCCCTTACGTTAAACCTGTCTTAAAGCCAACACTGGACTACAGTTCTTCAGTGGCAGATAAACTTTAAGGAAAAGTCCATAAAACTTGGTGCTTTTAACACTCAGAAGACTAGCTGATTTTCCCTGAAGCTCTTGAAGATGCAATCAGTGCTTGCTGATGACTTTGTTGAGGATAAGTGAACTTTACATTTAACAGACTGGCCAAGATGACCACCACTCAGCTTGATTCAGTTATAACTTAAGCCTCCCTTGCTGGGTGTTAACAAAGGTACTTCTGTCCACGGAAACTTGTCCCGAGTTTTTTCTTTGGTTTCCTGCCTCCCTGTCATCTAGGACAGAGACAGGAGAGTATAGAAGGTGCAGTGTGGAGTCTGCCATTGGACAGATGTCATTTCGAGTTCCACTGTGGCCATTTCCTAGGTATTAACCTTGGGCAAGTTACTTACCTTCTGCTAGTCTATTTCATCATTAGAAAAAAAATGGTAAAGTTGGCATTATTTTATATGTGGGGTTACTTTGAGGATTAAGGTGTTTGTGAAATACTTGGTGTAGTACCTGGCTGTGTACTATTATTTATGTTCATTCTTTTCAGAAATTGATTGTTCTAAGTACACTAGGAGGTGTGCTGGAAGCTGAGTGTTCAAAGATGAATGAGATTTGATTCCTGATTTCAAGGAGCTCAGAGGTCACTGGAGGACTTGGGGTAGAAGCAGCTCATTGTAACGATCGCCCTCTATGAGATCGATCCCTACTGACAACTCAAAACACTATCTGTCCACCACTGACCCACACGTTGATACCTTCTGCACAGATCTTTCCTCTGATCTCAAGATCTGTGTACCCAACTTTCTATTCACACTTGAATGTCTCAAGCTCGTCTCAGACTCCACACATCAATATGGTCCTTCTTATCTCTACTGAACCTGCTTTGTTTACACGTTTCCTATCTTCGTGGCAGAGGTGCTATCTCCCAGCTTTACAAATTAGGAATCTACTAATGAGCCTTGTAATAGTCCCATTTATTATTTTCCAATATCGAATCCATAAACACGTGTTCTAAAATTAACTCCAAATCTTACTCACACCTACTCATTAATATTTCTTCTCTATTGCCAACACCCTGAGTCAGTTCCAGCCATTTCTTGCTTGTATTTCCATTACACGTAGATTACCAGCCTCTTCTCATGTGTCGTCCGGTTCATTTTCTTTATTTCAGCAGGAGAACTCTTTCATGTCTTTTCATCGCCCTTACGACAAATGTAGCCTTCCTGAATAGCCAGTGTGTCCCTGCGGATGTGCTTCCCACCCGCCTTCCGAACGGCCAGTTCCACTTACTGCCTGTCTCTGTACTGCGGCCAGGCGGCCCCACGTCTTTCAGTTCTGCAGATGTGCTGGTTCCTTCTCACCACATTTTCCCTGAACATACTTCCCCTGCTTTTGGGGGAAGCTCTGGCCCAACTGCTTTGTCTAATTTACTCGTCTTCTTCTGATGGCAGCTCAAGTATTGTTTTCCCAAAGGAAACTTCCTTGACTTCTGAGTTTTTTATGATGTGGTCTCATGGAAATTTTATTTTTCTTCAGAGCATTTAATTTGTATGAGAGATAATATATATTATTATATTATGTATCTCTTACTATGATTATTTGAAAACTTTTTTTGCCTGTCCATGAAGATACAGTATTTTGTTCACTGCTGTATCTTATAGGATAGGACAGTGCCTTAAACATAGTAAGTGCCCAATAAATATTTATGAAATGAATGAATGAATTTGTGAAATTTATGAGAGGCAGGACTGTGCTTGCTTCCCTTATGTGTACAATCTAGCACGGTTAAGCACTCGATAAATATGTGGCTAAATGGATAAACGAGCAAAAGATTAAATTGATGAATAAAATGCTTTGCTAAAGGTGAAGTGTGGACAGCCAGGAAGGTCTCCGACCCAACCGAGAGGAGAGGGGAGGGGAGTCAGGACGCCTCTCCAGAGATGGCCACAACTGAGCTAAGAAGGTCACTCGTTACCAGTCTGGTGAATATAGCAGCATGAACAGAGAGAAGAGGAGCTGGGTCCTGCAGGGGAAATCCCAAATATTTTGGCCTGGTTAAGAGCGGGATATCAGAAAGGGACTGGTGTCTGCCAGCCTGCTCCGAAGAGGACCCAGCAGAATTGCAAAATAATCCCCCACGAGAAGATCTGACAACAGCAGGGATGAGTCAGGAAGAAACCAGGCAACAGCAATTTCCTCTTTGCATGAGGCACGGATTACGCACTTCTGTGTGACTCTGGGAGCTCCTGGGTGTTTGATCAAAGGCAGCGCAAACTGAGCCAAGGAAGGAGCCGGACCGCGCCGAAGTGACAGGGGAATTGCACCCGAGCTAAAGTGATTAGTCTGAGCGGATAAAATAGGAACGGGCAGTGTGAAGGACGGGCCTGAAGCTCATAACATCAAGGCAGGAAAACCTGGTGCCAAATAAGCGTAAAGATTTAATGGCCCTTCAGCCTGCAGAGTCAAAGCGAGAGTTGGAGAGCAGATTTCTCTTGGGCCCTCGGAGTATTGCTGGAGCTCCAGTTCACAACCAGAGTTGCCCTCAACAAGTCCCGAGAGTCCTGGACTAGATCCCTTGTGCACACTGACCCAGACCGCCGGGTCCTCGCAGGATGTCCCTCCCTGTCCCCCTCCCTGTCCCTGCCTCCCTGAGCTGTGGGACCCCGTGCCAGCCGACCAAAGGTACCCGCGAGTCACTGTGCAGCAGCTGAGGCTGCCTCCTACCAGCACCCTCTGACCTCTGGTGCTCTCCCTCCCTGAGTCTGGCTGGCCCAGTGCTCTGGTCCTGTAGCCCCCAGCAACCCGCGCCGGCCATCGCCTTCCCCTGCCCTGCCTCATGTTCTCGCGTCTCGGTCTCACGTCACACAGGTTTTACCCACAGTGTACTTTTAATGCTAACCCGCAGTGCTTTCCAGAGACCCAGATGTGGATTCGAGGGATAGGGACCTGAGAACAATGAGTGTTAGACGGTTCTCCTCAGAACGGGTCCTCTTGGTCACCTGGGGCATTTCCTTGGAGGGAGCTTAGGCAACTCACTCCTTCCCTGACATGAGTCTGTGGTCCCGTGTGGACAGAGTTTTCCTATGTAGCCGGAAGTCACTGAGTTGAGCTCAACTGCAAATATAAATGTTCATGACACCTTTGGTAACAGTATAATTTAATGCATGGGGAAGAAACACCGTGGTGTAAGGGAAATTCAAGCATAAATACCTCACAGCCATGTTGTTTTATAGCATGCAAAGCCTGTGTATATATTTATTTAATATATAATCATTTTATCCTCACAGCAATCTTGAGAGCAGGATGAACAGATGTCTTACATGCAGAGCTGTTCAGATTCAGTTAGTACGATTCTTTCCAATTCTGTGTTCTGGCGTTATTCCTGGAGAGCAGTGCTTCTTTAATTTCTGCAGGAACCCGTCTTTGCCCACCAGCAGCTCACATTCTTCCTGTTTTCTGTCCTTGCTCGTGCGTTATTCTAGTTGAGTCCTTTCCAATCAATGCCCCCTGCCTAGTCCTATTCTGCCACAACGAGGGTTGCCCCTCACCGTTCTCACATTTCCCCCCTGCCTTCTGGCTGCTTCCACACCTCTGCTCCAGTTGCCCCGCAGGACCTTTCTCTGCCTTCCCCACCCTTCCTTGCCCTCCACCGATACATACCCAGCAGGTAGCTCTCCCTGCCAGCACTTGCAGTCACCTGCAATGTCGCCATAGGCTGTCAAGACAGGCCGAATGTCTGGAATCTGGAATGGCTGATGATTTATGCGGAGGCTTCTGAATACACAGGTGACACAAATGCCTGACAAGCTCATGCCAGTGACAGGGACGACGGGAGGATGTTGGCAGTTCAGGTGCAGATCCAGAAGATTCATCTTCACAGAGATTCATTCAAGCCCTGGAACCACGTAACCACTGTGACTTTCTAAGCTAAATGTCAACTGAAAGAAGACTGATCATTGCCTGCATCTATTGTCAGATTTGGGGGAATGCGTGCATGCACCAGTGAGGTTTAGTCTCCCCGGATGGATCTGAGGACCTCCTCTTCCAGCTCGATCGTCGGGGTCAGATGATACGCCCTGGTCTCAGAGCCAGTGCCTTCTTTCCCACTTTTCATCTGCCCAGACTTGGGCAGGTCGAATGATCTCTTCTCACAGCGGTCTTCAGCAGGCTTCTTCACAGGAAGGGAGTGGTCCCATCTGTTCCCCCTATTGCAGCAGGCTGTTGTGGAAGTGAAAAGGGATCCCGTAGGCATGTGAAATCCTGTTGAAAACTATAATGTCCTGTATCCCTGAGCCCGGATGCAAGATGGCTGAGGTCTGGGATTGAAGCAGTTGCGGGTGGTCAGTAATAAATTGTGGTGCTGATCACTGAGAAATATTTTCATCATGGCCTATGTTAGCAGGAGTGCAATTCTGAGCTTGACCTCTTCTCAGTATTGTCCAAAATCAGGATATAATCTTTGCATTTTATTTATTTTTATTTTTGAAGATATATCCATTGATGTTTTATTCTCTTCAGCTCAATTTAATCCACTTTGAACAATGTCCACTCTGTTTAAGGCTGTGACGGCTCCTTAGAGCTACAAAGGTGGCAGATTGTTGACGGGGCAGCAGGTGTTCTCTCTGCCCTTCCCCATGGACTACCTCCGTGAGTTTATGCTATGAAGCTAGTTTTTCCAGGAAAGAAATGGCAGACACCACCTACAAATGAGACAACATATTGTAGTTTATAAAACTCATAAATGTTCTTGTGATCTTAGAATAGTACTGTGTAATTTTGAAGGAAAAGCAAAAGCACCTCCCTCAATGCTGTATTCCATTGAAATTAGCAAAATTAATATTTCTAAACATCTATTTCATTTTATATTTGGGAGGAACCTGACAAAATGCAGTCAAATTGCATCATGTCACACAACAAGAACCAGGGCCGCAGCGTGTTAAGTGTGTGCTTCACACCACGCAGCGTCTGATGTCGACACGGCGAGCCTCCGCAGTGCACGCCCGCGCTCCCTTCTCTGCCGTCACGCGTTTCTCGATCGTTTGCTCATGTATGCAAATGGATAAGAAGATTCAATGAAAACTCATAAACATTAGTAATTGAAACCTCTTCATTTTAAAAGTTTTTATTACAAGGAAAAACTAATGCTTAAGTAGCAGCATAATTCAATCCACGTTCACAAGAAATTCTCTGAACTATCTGCAATCTTAACGTAATTTTTACCATATGTTTTCAGCATTGTTCAGGCTACCATCAAGAATCACTTGAACTATTACAGAAGGTTTTCAAAGGGTCTCCCCGTGCTGGCTGGTGCCTCTCACTAATGTGTACCACACGCTTTGCTGGGGGACGTCCCTACACCCACGGGCCACATCACAAGACTTCTCCACTCCCACATCACTGGGGGTTTCCCATCTCTCCTGGAACAGAGTCCAAGGTGTTTTGATCTGGCCTCATGGAATAGTGTGCTCCCTTTGACTGCTGTCTTTCTGACTGTGTTGACTGTTTGATCACCTCGACCATGTCTGCTGTCCTCTGCCTGCTTCCTGGAATGTTCCTCCACACCTGACTTCTTGCTCCTTCCTAGAAAGGCCTTCACCAGAGCAGGCACCTGCCATCCCATTACGTGGTTGTAAGCATATGCTATGCTGGTTGCCATCCTTTGCTTAACATTTAATTTTGCTGCCAGGTTTGAGGTCTCAGGAGGTGGGGACCAAGACAGCTTTTATAATCCCAGGGCCTAGGAAGGGGCTGGACACAGAGCTGGGATTCAGGAAACATTTCCTGACTGACTTCCAGCCTCACCCTGGTCAGTTCCTGCTGACTTTGGCAGTTCCCAGGGGAGTCGGATTCTCAAGATGGACCAGGGATAGCTTTGATGTCCCTGGCTGAGTGGGCTCAGTTTCTGGCCCCCATCCACTCCAGCTTCCGCTAGTTTGACACACTGGGTCTTAACCGCCTGTCCAAACCCTCTGCAATGTCTGGTCTCGGCCCTGCCCTGTCTTCGTCTCCTCTGGGCTCTCTGTAACAGGTAGGGCCAGGCACCAGACACCACCTCCTTCTCCTGGGTGAATAGCATTTCCCTTCTGGCCATTTTCCTCTGATTCCCATCCTGAGAGCCAGTTGAGGGACTGACAGCCCCCAGAGCTTACTTCCTTTGCTCAGGTAGCTCTCAGCTCTGGCCGAGCGGCTGAAGCTCTGCGCGGTGGGGGTTCCAGCATGGGTGGGTGGATGTTCAGGCATTTAAACGTGAGTCCTGGACATCTGACTGCTGTGTGCCAGGAGAGGCTGGTCCTGAGTTGGGAGGATGGGACAAAAGGTGAGGGACATAAAATATTCTGGTAACCAGAAAGAATGACTGCTGTGTTTTGAGTACCTACTGTATCCTAAGTGCTTTACATATGGTCTCTCATCTGCTCTTCTCCATGACCTTATAAAGTAGGGACTGCTATTCTCACTCCATCTTGCCACTTATAAAAGTGAGTGGGAGGAAGGCAGAGGCCTCAGGCCCAAGGCCACCGACATGACTGGGTCCTGTTCCTGTTCCATCCCCACAGCAGGGTGCTCACCTCTCTGGTCGGTGATGGAGTGCAAATTAAATCCACACGAACGCCACTAGAATGGAAAAATGAAAAGTTCTGTCAAAATCCCATATTGAGAAAGTCATGAAGCAGTGGGGACTCTTACCTGCTCTGGGTATACCTTGGTGCAATCACTGGAAACCTTTTTTGGGACTGTCAGGTAAAGTTGAACTCTGCAATTCTTCATTTAAAAGCCTGTCCTAGACACCTTTGCACATGTGCGAAGGAAACATGAACAAGGCTGTTCACAGAACCATTGGACAGATTGTCGCATAAACACTTTGTGACATAGTCACCCTCTAGAAATACTAGCACTGAATGAGCCTCAGCTGGGCACATCGACGGGGATGAAGCTCAAAAACACCATGTTAGGTGGAAAAGATAAGTTTCAGAATAATAGAAACAGTACAATCAATTGAGGAAAATGAGAAATTAAACGATATATGTCCTTTGGGGAGATAGAAGGATGATAGATAACAGATAATAAAATTTTGAAGGAAAACAAGGAATTTAAATTTAAATTTATAATCCATGATGTGAAGTCCTTTGTCTGGAGGGAAGATGGATTTTGCAGGCGGGAGATGGCACCAGGATGCTTCAGAATTATTGTTTCTATTTCATTTCTCAAGGCTGCGCTGGGCATTTCTCAAACTCAGGTGTTTATTTTATGGGTTATTTTTAAATAATACATATTATGTGAATGTTTTATACATGTGATATTTTAGAAAAAAATACAAATTACAAAATCACAAAAATTAACTTCAGACATTATTGCAGTTTTTTAATGTAACAGAAGAATAAATTATATGGCCCTGCTTTTCCAAAATTTGTAATATTCTGCCCAGCTCCATCAAATAATAAACAAGGCACAACCTTCAGTTCTATTGAAAATGATGAGAAATCCAATTCTATCACATTGTAACAGAGAAGGAAAAAACCCTTCTGTCTTAGTTCACTTGTGCTGCTGTAACAAAATACCTGAAACTGGGTAATTACAAAGGACAGAAATTCATTTCTCATCGTTCTGAGACTGGGAAGTCCAGGATCGAGGTGCCGGCAGGTGTGCGGTCTGGAGAGGGCCTGTTCTCCATTCCAGGAAGGCTCCTTGTTTCCGCCTCCTCGGGAGGGAGGGAGGGAGGCCAGGTCCTCACAGAGCAGGAGAGCAAAAGAGCAAGAGGAGTGACCTCTCTCTGAAGCCTCTTCTATAAGGGCATTACTTTATTCATGAGGGTGGAGCCCTCGTGATTGAATCCTTCCCCAGAGACCCCACCTCTTAGTGCAACCACAATGAGGCACAGGTTTCAACAGGAACTTTGGAGGGGACACACTTTCAAACCACATCATTCCCCACAGCTGAAAGTCACAGAACCATAGATTCTCTGACTTAGAGCAAAGCTTAGAGCTAATCTAGTCCAAGCTGCTGTGAAGTAGAGACCAACAAACTCTATTTCTACTCTTTTTGCAATTTTAATGCACCTCTAATAACTTGATCTTATTTGAGCTCTGCATTAAATATGTTCATAGACTGATAAACATATGTCAGCTTCATTGACTTGATCAACAATTGTTTTCTCAATGTTTATTACGTGCATGGCGTGGCCATCGGACACCGAGAGAATAAGATTCAGGGCTAGTCTTCAGTGAGATCACTGTGTAATGGGGAAGGCAGGCCGAGAATTGGAAATACAGCAACACGACTTGGGGAATGGTATGAGAGAGGCATCGGGTTCTCTGTGAGCACAAAGAATGAGCACCCGGTCCGACGGGGGGCGGGGGGGGTCCAGAAGGACTTCTGGAGAAGAGGGTTTCGGATCAGTTTCGAAGGAGGAAAGGAGGAGGAGCCCCTCCCCAGGAGAAGGTGGGGGAGGACATTTCAGAAAAAAAGACTGGATCAGGAACAGGACATGGCATAACTTTCCAAGGAAATATCAAGTATTATTAATAATTATTCTGGAGAACGTATCATTCTTGCCAAATTACGGGAACAAATGTGAGAGCTCCAGAAATATTTCTGGCCTTTATTTTGTGTCTGGGTATCTAAGAGTCACACCTGAGAGCTCTTGGCCAGAAATCAGGGCACAAATTCACATCCTGATCTGTCACCCTATAAGCTGTGTGTCCCTGGACAAGTCCCATGACATTTGATGAATTTCATTTTCCTCACCTGAAAATGAGGCAATAAAACACTCAACTCCAGTGGCCTTCTGGGTGCCTCACACAGGACCTGGCCTTCAGGAAGATGGATTGTGAAGCCTCCGTGGGATAACAGACCTGGAAGTATTTTGGATAGTACAAAGTGCAGCGACGAGTGTTTTAATAGCACATTAAGATGACAGTTAAGATGACAGGGACAGTCCTTGCTGAGATGCACATATGCCAACTTCTAGTGGCAATGGACGCAGTAGGGGAAATGCGGCTGCCTGAATGTGACCTAAATACATCATGCTGCTTACAGCCGAGCAACAACAAAGGCAATTACCTCGGTGTGGAGCATTCACAGCGAGAGCAGGTAGGTTTGACTCACCTCCGAGCCTTCAGTCTCTTCTTAACATCACAGTTATTCAAAAACTATGTAAAAAAAATTAACCGGGCCAGCATGGTAAGTTGTTCTGGGCTGATTTGCCTGGTGGACTTGAATTATTCGAAACAATTAACTCCAGCGGAGAAGTTTTTGTTACAGTGTCATCTTCGAGTTAAATAATATTGGGAGTCTTTGTCCTGAACAGTTGGTGTTCGGGATTCCTTTTTAACCTTGAGTCTGAGTTCTCGCAAGATTCTAACGATTACTATTTTGGTAAGATAATGTGCCCCTGTAACTCTTGGAGACTTAAATTAGTATGCCTACTGTTTGTCAGTGTGCCAGGAGTTGTGTAGACACCCATTTAAGCAAAATCTTCATGAAGATCTTCTGAAGTAGTTATTATCACCCACATTGCTAGATAAACAATTGTGGCACAAAGAGTTTGAGTAATTTACCCCAAATCCCAAGATCTCTAGAGGGGGGAATGAAGTTCAAACCCAAGTTAGGTAACGAGTACCAAGTGTTTTCTCCCCTGTAAATAGGGTCTCCACACTTCTGGAAGCACAGACAGATTTAACAAATTAATCAATGCTGGTCCCCTGGACATCCAAACAGATATCACTTTTTGCTTTTTAAGCTGTTTCTAGCTGGAAAATCCTAATGTCATGCTAAGAGGTAAGTGTTGTCCCAGTTCATTGTCCTCAGTGGCAAAGGACTCCCCCTGCCCCCCGAGCTGTGTGTCCAGTCTGCTTCACTCCTGGAAAGGAGCCCAGGGAAGCTGATGAACTGGAGGGAGACAGGCGGGGGGTGTTGAAGAGGGAGCTGCCCAAGGCTGCTCCAGCCTGGGTCTGAATCTTGTGCAATAGTCAACACGGAAGAATGTGTCTCTCTCCAGAGTCTGACTGCCTTACTCTTACTATAAGATTTTGGGCTCAGAGTCAACCACCAAGTTCTCTAGAACATTGGATTATAGACTGATTTTGACAGACCCAGCTTAGGAAAAATTTTATATTTTAACTCACTGTCCACAAATACAAATGAATGTTTCACACACACGCACACACACACATATACACATACACATACACACACACAGTCCTGTGATACACGAGATTTTCTCTTTCACTCTATTCTCTCTGTCATACTCTAGTTTCTTTAATTGCTAAAGAATTCTGGTCATAACTCAGTAAGTTGATTTCATGACCCCCTCGATCAGGGCCTGAAGTTCGAAAGGCACTGCTGCAGAATAATGCAGACACCCCCATGTCCCTGTTGTAGTCTAGGTGAAGCTCTCTCTGCCCTTGAGGACACAGAACCTGAAGGGGTGATGAGGGGCCCACCTCTTGGTTCCCTTACACCCTGGGCAGCTCGCTGTGCAGTTTCATATGGACACATGCTTGTCCACACGTGTGCTTCCCTCATTAGACGTGAATCATTGAGAACAAAGCCTGGACCTCATTCCTTTTCCTGGACCCCACACCTAGCTCAGGTGTGGACCATAACAGCCCAGCATGTCTTTGCTGAATGAATGAATGGGAAGCCTCCTCTCAGACTGCCAGACTGCGCAGGTATGAGGGTGGGATAATATCTATATGGCCCCTTTCACACTATTTTCATGTAGAATATATGATAACTCTACAACATACAGATTATATACATTGTACATTCTATATACTTAGATCACATATACCTCATGTTCATATTATCTTCATATATATCTCATCATCATATATAGAATATATGTCTTATATAATCATACATATATCATATTTATATAAAGCACTTATAGTGTATATTCTACATGAATAAACATGAAAGTGGTCTTCTGTCTCATCAATCCGTCTATACTTCCCCTTACCACAAACTTTTACACTCCTTGACTTTCTTCCCCACTATATTTTTGTCTATAGAAATAATTGAAATCTAATATTATGTATATGTTACTTATATTTTGTTTATTTGTTGTCTTCTTCCACAGAATTCAAGATTTGAGAGGCTTTAAGAAATTGAGATTTTTTTTTTATCTTTTATTGACTACTCTATAGTGCCTGGCATATACTAGCTGCTTAGTTAATGTCTGTTGGGTGAATGAAGGAAGGAAGAAATCAGTGTTTTTCCAGAACAGCAACTGCTGACTCTTAAGTATTCACTACACACTGGGCACTTGAGATTCAACTCAAACATTTCCAAAGAGTGTAGAGGTGGCTTAGGATTTGAGAGCAGTCCTGCTGGAAGAGTCCATACCTGAGTGCACAGTCGAGGAGCGATTTTGGGACTCAACCAGCTCCACCTTCCAGGGGTAACGAAATCCACTTGGCAGCAGTTGCGGCCATCTCTGGCGAATGCTTGACCCATACTCTTTAGAGAAATTAAGGCCAGGACTAGAACGAGATCACTGCTAATAACATGAATCCCCTTCAACCAATATTCTCTTAATATTTGTCTACTTTTTTCTAGAGGAGTGCTATTTGAAGACAGGACACAATAGTATTAATGAAAGTGTCAGAATAATGTAGTGTAAGAGTTCGTATTTAAGGGTTCTTACACGCTCTTGAATGCAGCTGGCTCAGTGCAGATGCCACACATATTCCCACGATAAATTCTTCCTCTTTCCATTGCTCCCTCCCTTCCTTTCCTCTCTCTTTCTCTCTTACGCATTATTTTCTCTGTAACGTATGTTGAGCGTCTTAAAGAGCTCACAGTATGTGAGAGAGAAAGGCAAGAGCACAGAGGACAGTGTGGTAGGTGGTATGAGGGAGGTTGATAAAAGGTTAAGGTTGAGCTGCTGCTTAGGAAATGAAAGGCTCTGTGTAAATAGCAAATTATTTTCATTCGGTGTTCGGCCTGGTTGGGCCTCGGAGCCCTAGAGACAGACTAGAAAACAGAGGTAGGAATGATTTCATGTGGTTTATTGATGTGCACATCCAATGCAACATTTAAGGCTGTAATCATTTAGAGAATAAAAAGAAACATCTGCATTCTTCTTTTTCCAGCAAAAGTGCCCAAGAGTGGAATATGGCAGGTGATATTGTTACTTTATTCAATTGATCAAATGGTTTGATCAATAGGTTGAAGATTGAAAAAAGAAATCAATAAACACAGGGAGAATTTAAAACTCTGTTTATATAATCAATTGGTTAGGGAAATTGATTTGAAAGATACAAGCAAAAGGAAAGGGCTTAAAAGCGAAGCAGAAAAAAAAAAGTATTTCTTATCTTTTAGTGGAGAAAGTGATAAATGTGAACTGGGATATTTGATTTAAATAAATATGGAAAAAGTAAAATTAAGAGTTGTGTTAAGATTCTCAAAAACACATGCATTTAATAGATGGGTCGGATATAATACATTGTAAAGGCAAAGATGTTTGGATTGCCATTTTTTAGCTGCTGGTAGATTGACAGCAAGAGTGGGCAATGGAAAGAGCTCTGAGTTTGACTTTAGAAGATTCCACCAGTCATGGCTTAGTTAGAAGCAACAGAAAACACCTCCGACTGATACAAGCAGAGAAGACTCCAGGGCAAGGACTCTGGATTGATGGTTCACATCAATTACTCACACAACACAGCAACCTCATTTTTGCCTGGTTCATCCCTAAATGGCCTCGCCAAAAATTCATTGGTAATATTATTGCTCTTTTTTTTGGGAAACATTCCTCCCCTGGGGACCAAACTCTTGAAATCGGCAGAAGCTAGAGTCACAGTGAGGAATCTCAGGTTTTTGAGTGTGTCATTTAATGTACCAGGGAAGGTCCCATTCCTGTCTCCTGGAGTCGTCTGTTCTGAATGTGGGAGGAAGAGCATTGTTGATGTAGGAGAGACCCTCTCCAGCCTCACAGGTTTTCAAGTCCCATAGCTCATTCCAGCTTTGTAAGGCCGACTGCCACTGGGTAGTGGGACACATGGTGACAGTGATGAACACCCGGGAGTTCTGTCTTTCACTGCGGAGGAATCCTGGGGTTGAAGAAATGCTGGGCGACCTGCCCAAATGCTGTGAAACCCTCTGTGTTCCAGAGAAAACTGCCATTACCATTTGCCCTCTGAACCAAAGGAACTTTTGTTTTTAAATATATGTTTTTAAATGAGAAGGAAGAATTTAAAGAAGTAAGATTAAAGGACGGGCAAAACAGTTTTACTAGAAATTTGAATAAGAATTTAAAAATAGTCTGCCTTTTTATGTCGAGTGAACTTCAGCACAAAAATGTCATAAAAAGGGAAGGATTACTGTCACATGTCCTTCTAACAAAGTGAGACGGTCCAGGTCCTTGCCACAAAATCCAGAGTGATGAAACCCTTCTTGTTAAGAAGCAACACCACAATGGCGCCGTACTTCCATTTGAAGGCCTATGCTGTGGGACACCACTTATATACCCAACGTCATCACCAAATCTAGAGTCCAAAGCTGTGCCACTAGATGCATGTGGCTATTTACATTTAAATGATTTAAACTACATGCAATTTAAAATTGAGTTTCTCAGTCACACTAGCCACATTGGATGTGTTGCATAGCCCCGCGTGAAGACTTTATGGACAGTGCAAACATAGACTATTTCCCACATAGCAGAAGTACTGTTAAATTTCCTTTCTTTTTAAGGCTGAGTAATATGACAATGATAATAGTATTGTACGGATATACCACATTTTCTCTATCCATTCATGTGATGAGGGACATTTAGATTGTTTTCCCACCCTGGGAATAACTGTGTGTGACAACATGAATGAACCTTGGGAATGTGCACAGAAACACAAATACTGCATGATCTCCCTGATGTGAGGTCTCTAAAATAGTCGGAATCACAGACTCAAAGAGTGGAATGTGATTCCCAGGGACTTCCGGTTGAGAAAAAAATGGGTCATTCCTAGTGAACGGGAATAAGTTTCGGTCAAGCAGGATGGATGAGTTCTAGAGATCTGCAGTACATTGTACCTGTCGTCAACAGTCAGACATTGCACAGTAAAAACATGTGTTAAGGGGGCAGATCTCATGCTGAGTGTTCTTACCACAATAAAATAAAATTAATAAAGTAAAAAACCAAAAAGCCAAAACTGCTGAAGACCACTGATGAGGAGAGCAGATGCATGCATTTTCGGATTTGCTTAACAAATTGCAAAATGTCTTCCTCTGTCAATTTGATTTTCTTTACCATTGTTGGAAGACATTCTCCATGGGTCTGCTGGGTTTCTTCAAGACTTGTAAGCAAAGACATAGGCTGTCTGCCTTCCATCCTATTTTTTCAAGGATGTTTTTATAGTGAACAATGTTGGAAGCTATAGAGTTCCCTTTCCTAAGAAAAGAGGTGTTTTACAGTTCAGTATTAGAAAGGTAATTGTTTTTTACTGGGGTCGAGAATGAGCTTGCTTGATTTACCGAAGCTCAATGCTTCTAAGCTGTGACACAAAGGCACTGCGTGTGCAGTCTGCACCTGGGGTCCTCTGCAACACTCCCTTGGGGTGTGCGGAGCAAGAGGAACCAATGTGACCGTGGAGCTTACGCTGCTTTATGTGGTTTGACTAACAGTATTTTGTCTCAGACAGAGGAGTCCTATGTCTTCTGCCTGCAGCCATGAAACTGTGCTAAGCCGACTTGATAGCTCGGAAGTGTGGTCAAATCTCAGACCCTTTATAATTTTTGACAGCCACTTGTGGCAAAAATGAACAAGTCTGAATTATTGACTATGTTCAATGAAAGCTACAAGCAGACTACAAAAATAGTATCTTCAGTGGTATTTTCTTTCTTCTTGAAAGATGGTGCAATTCTTTGGGAAATGTAATAATAACAGCAACAACACTGCCTGAAGGATGACTATTTTATCATTGCCTTATTCTTCTAGGTGATTCCACCATTCTTCTGATTTCTTATCATTTGATCTCTTTTTTTGGCATAATTGGGAATAACTGATGAGTAATGAAATAATTCCTAAGATGGTGAAACAGCAAACTGTTTCATGATGTAAAATAAATAAATGAATAAAATACCTAAGAGTTCATATTGTATTTTAGATTTATGAAAGGATCCAGTGGACCCATATGGTAATTTCAAGGTAGAATTAGTTTCATTCTATCTTTTAAAAATGAGAGTAAAATTCATCTTTTTTCTTTGAAGATCTTAAGAAAAAGTAAGACATGAAACAATAATCCTTACAAATGATTAGAACTGATGGAGAAAATGCCCACGGACTTTAATGACATACTGAATACTCAGGTATTTAGGGATAGTGATAGAGAAGGCACAGGCTTATCCAGAAGACCAATCACTGCCCTTTCAGTAAGGACGAGTTCAATGTCATTAGTCTGTCATTGACGGGACCCCACAGTGTGCTCAGGGCTTACCTTTGCTTGTGGGAAATTAGGAGCCCCAAAGTAATGGTATTTAAGTCAGCTTTAGAGAAGGGGTGTTCATGTTGTTGCATCCATGACTACCCTCCATCAAGGTCCCCATAGTCACCTTTCCCTTCAGTCTATTTGGCCATCACTGGGTGGCTGGAAAAGTGAATTGCCTGCTATATACAGAGGGTGTAATACTGTTCCCAAGTTTGTTAAAAGCTGCATCTGCAATGGGAGATTTTAGTGACCATTTAAATAATACACACTCTGTTCCCCTGTGCAAGAGTAAGGTAGACTTACAGAGAGTAGCCACACAGGGTGATTTTCAGAGATGCTGGTACTACCCCAACCAATACCTTTCTCAAATCTTTGGCAAAGCAAACAGTGTTGGCCCTCCAAAAAGGCATAGTTAGGTGGTGGATGGGAAGGTCACATATGACACATCCTTGCCAACAATCCTGCCACCCTAAGTCTTTAATTTGTATTTCTTCATTTTCCTAAGAAATTTTTGGCTTCTCAGCTTTATTTCAATGGGGTACAATTAGGTTCAAATTTCACAAAGCAACTAGTCAAACAATTAGAATTACCTCTAGTTGCTCTAGACAGCACATTGAAACTAAAACTCTTATTATTGGAGACATCTAGAAGACTATGTTCTTCACCTTGGTTTAAGGTAGGGGTGAGTGAACTTTCTATAAAGAGTTAGATAGTAAATATGTTACCTCCTGCAGGCCATGTGATCTCTTACAACGTCTCAACTCTGCCATTGTAGTATGAAGTAGCCATGGACAATGCGTATCAAATGGGCATGGCTGTGTTGCAGTGAAACTTTATTTACATTAACAGGCAGCTGGTTGGTCTTGGCCCATGGACAGTATTTACTGGCTTATAGACTGTGCCCCTCAGATGATATTCTGACAAGTTTTCTTCGATCATTGACAAAAGAAATTAGCAAGGACTTACATTTAGGTTAGTTCTGAAGATTCTCTTCTAGGATTTATATTTATCACAATCCTGCCCTGGGACATGTCATGGTCTGGATCTTGTTAGAGATCTGTAGACAATAAGTAATGGTGACTTTGGGACATGAGAGAAGGTGGCTTTCCCCTGCAAAAAACCTCCTTTGGGTGAAGTTTCCCCAGGGTCTTTAATCTAGGCAGGAACGGTTCCCTCCAAGGAGTAGGAAGATATGCTTTGGCTGGTCACGTGT
>CAUYSK010037690.1:0-33241 GCA_963575035.1 Avahi laniger
CAGACTCCTGGGCTCAAGCGATCCTACTGCCTCAGCCTCCCAAGTAGCTGGGACTACAGGCATCCACCACCATGCCCAGCTAATTTTTTCTATATATTTTTAGCTGTCCAATTAATTTCTTTCTATTTTTGGTAGAGACGGAGTCTCGCTCTTGCTCAGGCTGGTCTCGAACTTCTGAGCTCAAACAATCCGCCCGCCTCGGCCTCCCAGAGTGCTAGGATCACAGCCGTGAGCCACCGCATCTGGCCTAGAAAATAATTAAAAAAAAAAAAAGCCAGTCAAATTTAGCAGTGGGAGGTTGAATACCAACTTTAGTGACACTAATGTTAATAAGTTCTGATAACACACTACCATTGGACCAGCCAAGAAAATAATTTCTTAGTGTTATTATAAAAATAGTTTTGGCCCCTTGGAATCTTCTGGAGAGGGACCAAACCACACTGAGAACCTTGATCTTGGTATGGTAACAAAATGATATGGTAACAAATAGTCCCAAAATCTCAGTAGGTTACAACAAAGGTTTATTTCTTACCCATGCTGCAAATCCATTACAGGTTTTCCATGGTTCTGTTCCATGTCATCTTCACTAAGAAACTCAAGTTGGCATAGTATCCTCTAGTTGGGACATTGCTAGTCATCGTGATGGGAAAAGAGAACATGGGGAATCATCCTGGCTCTTAAGGCTTCTGCTTGAAAGTGAGGTGTCTCATTTTTTTTTCTTTTTTTGTGAGCCAAAGTAAGTTACATATCCAAGCCTTAATTCATCAAGGCTGGGATGTATAATCTTCCTGCAGGGAGGGGCCCCACTGGAAGGGATACCAAGTATGCGTGCTATGTATATCTTTACCATAGTATTTTTAAAAATGTCACTCTGGTTGCTGCATGGAGAATGGATTATATTGGGGAAAGGTAGGAAGGAGAATGGATTATATTGGGGAGAGGTAGGAAGCTTCTCAAAAGTAGGAGTGATGTTAGGAACTAACTGCAGTACTTTAGGCAAGAAATGATAGTGACTTGGACGAGGGTAGTAATAGTCTGATTCAAGATGCACTTTGGAGGCAGAGTTAGTAAGATTTGTTCTTGAAGTAGGGATGGGCATAAGAGAAAGTACTGTAAGATAACTTCTAGGTTTTTGGTTTCAGTAACTGGGTGGATAACGGTAACACTTACTGAGATAAGGAAGACTGGGAGAAGAACAGGCGGGAGGGTGGAACATATGTTCGTTTTGAACATGTTAAGCTGGAGGTGCTTATTAGATGTCCAGTAAGCCCTTAAATATGTAAATCTGGAGATCAGGGAGAGGGGTAAAAGCTAGAGATAGAAGTTCTGGAAGGTATTAGCATAAAGCTGAATTGTAAAGCCAAGAAGCTGGATGAGATCTCCTAGTGGGATAAGGGTTAAAGCAGAGGCATGCTCCAACATTTATAGGTCAGCCGTGGCTTTGGATCCAGCAAAGGAGATTGAGGAGGAGCGATTGAGGTAAGGTGAAAACCGGTAGAGTGCTGAGTCATGGAAGCAAAGAGAAGAAAGTGTTTCATGGAGGGAATAATCTCTTCCATGTTCTAGAAGTTGGATACGATGAGGATAGTATTTGGGAACGTGGAAGTAACAGTTGATCTGAACAAGTACAGTTTTTAATGGAAAGGTGAGGATCAATGTCTAACTAGATGTGTTAAAAAAAAAAAAAAGAGCCGGGCGCGGTGGCTCACGCCTGTAATCCTAGCACTCTGGGAGGCCGAGGTGGGCGGATCGTTCTGAGCTCAGGAGTTCGAGACCAGCCTGAGCAAGAGAGAGACCTCATCTCTACCAAAAATAGAAAGAAATTAATTGGACAGCTAAAAATACATATAGCAAAAAAAAAAAAAATTAGCTGGGCATGGTGGCACATGCCTGTAGTCCCAGCTACTTGGGAGGCTGAGACAGTAGGATCGCTTGAGCCCAGGAGTTTGAGGTTGCTGTGAGCTAGGCTGACGCCACGGCACTCGCCCCAGGCAAGAAAGTGAGACTCTGTCTCAAAAAAAAAAAAAAAACTGTGAGCAGGGGAAGAACTTGTCTCACTTTAAAGACATGATGGAAGTCCAACATCAAGGCTTTTTCTGATTACATTTCAAGGGTCCTCCTTGTTCAACATTCTGGTTATGGACAGATGAAAACACCTTCACTTTGCCATTCTCTTGCTTCAGAGTTTCCTTCAATGCCTTTCTCTTTCCTTTTAGATTAAATCTAAACTCCTAAGCACAGAGTTTGATATCCTCTATTACCTGAGCTCATGTAGTTTTCAACTGAACTTCCCATAATTCCAAATAGAGAACATTTTTATTTGACTTAAATCAGGTGGTCCTCTGTGCTTTTGTGCTAAGCAGTTTTTCATTTGATCCTCACAACAACCTTTTGAGACAGGTATTATTGTCACTCGCATTTCACAGATGAAGAATCTGAAACCAGCTAATAAAATGGTGAGGCTGTGATTAGAACCCAGGCAATCTGACTCCAGAGCCCACGATCCTAACAGCTAAGCATACTGCTTCCTCTCCTTATATTTACGTGTTCTTTGCTCTCCACCTGCTTTTGTTGCACCCCCTGCCCTCCTCTCCTCTGCTTGTGCCATCCCAGATATCTTTCAAATCCCCGCTCAAACTCCTCCTCCTCCATGAAGACTTCCGTAATTACATCACAGTTATCTCTATTCTCTGAACTCCCAAAACCTTTCATCTGTGTTGAGGACGTCAAAAGCTAAACTTGTACTCTTGGTTTCCTTATTGTCATTTTGAACACGTCATTTGGGTAAGTCCCTCTCAGTTCCTTCCAGGACAAGGGCCTGTGTTTCATGCTCTTCTTATATTCACCAGGGTAGCAGCTCTCAAACTTTAGTGCAGAAAGGAAGAAATGGTTTACAGAAGAAGAATTGTAAATGATGCCTAAGTGTACAAAAAGAAGTTGGACCTCATATAATAAAAAAATAATAATGCACAGTCTGACCTAATTACTATTTGTCACCTGTCAGATAGGCAATACTCCAAAAGAGTGACAACATATTCTGCTGGCAAAACTATAGGGAAAAGAGATCGCTCATGTGTTGCTGGTGGGAATACAAAATGATATTATATATCCCTTACAGAAGAGAATTTGGCAGCATCTGGCAATATCACATGCACATTCTTTTTGACCATGTAATCTCATGTTCAGGAATTTATCCTGAAGATACACAGGCAAAAATCTGAAATGCTAGGTGTTCAAAGATATTCTTGGCAGTACAATTCGTAAAAGTAAAAGACTGGAAAAAACCCAATGTCAATCAATAGCGGCCTGGTTAAGTAACTATGATACATGCTTGCAAAAGAGAACTGTCCTGGAATGAGGAAGCATCACCGTAGACTGTTCTGGATGATCTCCAGGATCTATTGTTAAGTGAACAAAGCAAGGTGAAGGAAAACGTGTACAGCATGCTACCATTTGTGCAAGAAAGGAGGGAATATGGCTATTTATGTATTTGCTTATGTTTCAAAAGGAAACAATGGAAGAATAAACTAAAAACTAATAAAAATTGATATCCATGATGGGAGAGGAAATCAGTGAGGAGGGAACTGGGATGATGACAGAGCTCCCTGAATGTTCCTTGCTTTGTGTTTTGACTTTGAAATCAAATATTTAACATGATCCAAAAACAAAATTAGCCAAAAGAAAACATTAAAAACAAATGGAAACAGCCATAGATGTCTACTGGAATTGAACAATTAAGAAAATGGATGAAAGCCGAGTTTCTCACTGTTGGAGTGGGAGGTTACAGAGAAGCAAGGGGAAGAAACTAGAATGATCCATGTGGCAATGGGTTAGAGTTGGAGACAGTATGAACTCGTGTTTAGCTTAGTATAGGTGCAGATGGTTACACATAAAAATACTGATAGACATGCATATACAGACAAGTTAGTATACATGCACATACTTCCTTGGCCTGTCAGCTCAGAGGGCCTAGAAGGAATGACACACCAGTAGCAACGAACATATCTAGCACCCAAATCTTGGTTTTTAATACCATTATCCAACCAAAGGAACCACAGCTCCTTTGCAGAAATGGCTGACTTTAGGGCTGAGTCAGGAAAACCACAATATGAGCTTGGAACTAAGAAATAAGAAAGTGCTAAAACACCACATGTACTCACTATCAAATTGGTATTAACTGATCAACACATAAGTGCACATATAAGAATAACATTTATTGGATGTCGGGCAGGGGGAGGGGGGAGGAGGGGACGGGTATATACATACAAAAGAGTGCGATGTGCACCATCCAGGGGATGGACACACTTGAAGCTTGGACTTGGGGAGGAGGGGAGGCAAGGGCAACATACGTAACCTAAATATCTGTACCCCCATAATATGCTGAAATAAAAAAAAGAAAGTGCTAAAAATAAAAAATAAATAATTAAGAGGGCATGTCAAAAGGACACAAAAGTCAACTGAAGAGCTCCCAGTGGCCAATGCTGGACCAATTTGAGCAATAAAATTAAAAAGATAGAATTGGATTATAACCCAAAGCAATAAATAAATATCTATGAGTCCGTACTGATATAAATTAATTTTTAATAAGTAAATAGATAAAAGATAAATCTTCCACGCAAAACAATTTAAAATAATTTATGTAGATATCAACCCTCAAAGAGATGGAACATAATTCCCTACTCCTTAAGCAAGGGCTGTGCATAGTGACTTCCTTCCCACAAGTCAGTATGGAAAGGCGGGGAAAAGAGTTAACTCTATAGAAGGGAAACCTGACAAATGCTGCCTCAGCCAGGTGACCAAGTTAACATCGGCAAGGATGGTGTGTTGATAGGATGTACCCTTGATAAGAGGTGATGAAAATAGCACTTTACCTCTGTTGTCTTCCTCCCCAAACCACATAGTTCCAGTCTCATCATGAGAAAAATATCAGACAATCCCAACTGAGAGAGATTTTACAAAATATTGGACCAGTACTCCTCAAAACTGTAAAGGTTATCAAAAGCAAGGAAGGTCCAAGAAACCATCACAGCCAAGGGAAACCTAAGGAGACATGATGTCCAAATGTAATATGGTATCCTGGATGGGATACTAGAACAGAAAAAGGACATTAGGTAAAAACTAAGGAAGTCTGAATAAAGTGTAGACTTAAGAAATGTATCAATATTGGTTCATTAATTGTGACAAAAGCATCACATTAACATAAGAGGTTAATAACAGGGTAAACCAGGTGTGAGATACATGGGAACTCTTTGTATTATCTTCACCATTTTTCTGTACACTTAAAACTGTCATGAAATTATTAAAAATCCATTTAGAAAGCAAAAACAAATCTAGCTATATATCAAGTTGATTTGACAAACAAAAAGAAAGTAATTATTTTAAGTGACTTGGAAACACAGTACCCTGAGGACAACACAAAGAAATCTTAGATTGGCTTCAGTATTATTAGTGCTGGTTACAATATTGGTATTTTGTACCAATTTGGAGAAAGAGGTGGGGGAGAGAAAGAGAAACATGTAACTACCTTAATATCATTAGGAGCTGAGCTTTTCAGCATAAGAAAAAAGGGATAAAAACATAAAATCAAAGTACATAAAAACATAATCTTTATTTGAATTGGAAATATAACTATAAATTCATAATCTACTTTTTCTCTAGGTAATGCCTATTTCCTCTCTCTGTCCAGTGAAAATGCCCAGGATCAGTGAGTGCTGAGCACCTCTAGAGCCCAGATTGTGACCTCTAAGTACCATTTCCCACTAAATAATCAGGACTCCCTGGAGAAATGGCTACTCATAGATTTGAGGTATATGAGCCTGGAACATCTTGTCCTACCTGAAAACAACAATATTATCAAGACTATGAGGTCGTGTCAAAAAACAAACACTGGAGCCAACTTCCAGTGGTCCTCACTTTCCAAAGATGAGACAGTTTGAACATGAAAAAAAGTAACAACTGCAATGGATTAAAACACATCAAATATGTACAAATCTATGAGCCCATAATGTCCCTCCTCTACAAGAAAGAAAACTTCATTGGTTATCTTTGGAGAATACTAGGGCATCAATTATTCTGATAAATATAAAAATGATAAATAAAAGTAAAGAATAAAGCTTTTGCCTTGTCTTTCCTATACAGACTGTATTTCTTGGTAACCAAATAGTTTATAAAGGAAATTTCTTCTGTGTAAAATAATCAAAGCTACTAAATGCAGGAGGAAAGACAGAACTAGAAAATCACCATGAAATAGTACAACTAAGCAATGATCAAATTGACTGCAAAAATCATTACATAAAATGTTGACGGATTTTATAATGGATGAATCAGGCTGACAACACTTGAAATCACTGATCGATCTTAACTAAAAGTGGAATGGTCAGACATAATGTTCCCCCACCTGTGGGACGGTCTTGCTAAAAAATATTGAATCTAGCCAAGCTTTTAACCATCACCTTACAGAAAACAAGAGACAAGAACATGTTAAAAACAGCACAGTGAGGATACAATCACTCAAACCCAGAATGCAGGAAATTCTACGGAAGGAATGATACAGTTTCATTAATGAATAAATGACACTAAAATAATGGAGGGGGACTATTATAAATTCAAAGAGACATACCAACCAAACACACTCAGGATCTTTTTGAATCCTGATTTGAACAAACCAAATGGAAAAAGACATTTTTGAGACTACTATGGAAAATTGAACATGGACTAAGAATTTGATAATATTAAGAAACTATAGTTAATGTTGAGTATGATGATGGCATTGTTGGTATGTTAAAAGAATAAAAGTTCTTATTTGCTAGAGGAACACACTGAAGAACTAACAGGTGAAATGATAAGAGGTTCTGCGATTCACTTTAAAATATTTCAGTCCTATCCCCTCCAAAAAAGTGGTATAGCTGGGTAGAATTGAAACAAGAATAACAGACCGTCGATAGTTATTGCAGCTGAATGATGGGTACATGAGGTTTGGTATACTATTCTCTCTGATGTGTATGTTTAAACAAGTTCTTGATAAATATTAAATTTATTTTTATTTTTAAAAGATTGGTGCATGATTTTGAGCATCAAGGAGATTTTTATTCCAGATTGGAGGTCTTTTAAACAAGCAGCCCAGGTGATTCTGACCCAGATGGTCCAGAACCAGAGAGAATCAGCTCTAGTAGAGCACTGCTAGAGCTAGGAGACAAGCCCTCAATGGGTATTTATCAATTTAAGGTGAAGTCTATATATTGAGCAGGAATTGAAGTTGGAAAATTCTGTCCATATGGAAGAAATATGGGAAAGATCAAACATGATAAAAACAGGCAAAGAGAAATATTTCACGGGCCTGACCAGGATGCCTGACCCCTAGAGTTGCATAATATTATTCTGCCAGGGCTCATTTCATAATAGGGGATTCTGGATTCTCCAAACTCGTTAATTGAAGGACCAGTTGGATTCTCAAAGACTTGCTAAGTGGGTGCCAGTTCTGAATTCCTCTCTCCTCCAGCTTTTGGGCTGTGCGTGTGCACAGTCTCTTTAGTCTGCGGGATCCAGCGGTCTCCCCCTCTCTTCTCCCTGGAGGCCAAGAAAAGTGCGTTTTCTGAGGCCTGTGACCCTCCCATCCTCTCCATTTGCTTATATGCATATTTTAGCTCGGTTGCCAGCAGTAATAAAGAAGGAAGTCGTCAGAGCTCGTGCTTCTGTGCAGCAGTCCCCTAAGATCTCGAGAAAGCAGATCTGTTTAGGTAAGCCAGAAGTGCGAATCCTTCGGGAGTATCTGAGCTACTGAGTTTAATTGGGCCGCAGCTGCTTCCTCCTCCCCCTCCCCCTCCCGTTCCCGGTTCAGCTTGCAGACCACAGGGATTTTCCAGTTAATTGGCTGTTTCTCTGATTGTCATTCACTTAGGCATTCTGCGCTCCTCTTTCTTACTACAAAATGCTTCTCTCAAAAATTTTTAGCCTTCCTACGGCTCCTGAGGACAAATGTATGACACTAAAATCTCCAAGATTTGTTAAAGAGGCAAATCTGCGTGGGGAGGTGGTGTGTGGCGTGGCATTTGGGGTGTTGCTGTGAACAGAGGGGAGTTGGAACTGGCGTCCTGGGTTATATATTACATAAAGGTGCTGGATGAGTTTCAGGTCCCAGAACCAGTTGGGCAGGTTGAGGGAGTTTCTTGTTATTTCTCACCACTCAACTGAACAGAGCGAACTTTCAGCTTCATCAAGTGAGTGGTTTACTTGGAATTGCTGAGAACGACTAGCAAGCTGGGCTTAGGTTTCACGGCTGTATCATCTCTTGGGTAGGCGCTAGACTCCCCCAAACAGATGCAAGGCAACAGGACTCAGCAGAGGCCTATGGACCTCTCCCTCCCCTCAGTTCGCCTTTAGACCTAGGCTGCCAATGGTTTTTTTCAACTTGGCTGGCTTCTGACATAGAAAGTCGTGGAACCATTGCCAAAATCAATACATGGTGTTTGTGTATCTGCCTGCTGCAGGCTGCATCATGGCACTGGGTTTTGGGGGTCACTCTGTCTCGTCTCGTCGTTGCTTACTGTCAAACTGCTGCCAAGCTCTCTGCCAAACTGTCCTAGAACCTCCCTCTTTTACCAGTTTAGTGGAAAGTTCTGGAGTAATTTGAAAGTGACTCTTTGGAGTGCTCTGTAATTTTTTTTTTTTTTTAATAAGAGTTTTGCCATTCAGGAATCCTAATTGGTTCCTAGGAGATGAGATGGTTCTTTTGGCTCCCACAACCTCTGCGTTTCTGCAAGGCCATTCTGTTTACAAATGAATACACCAGTCCAGGGGCCAAGTAGAAATCTCTTCCAGGCCCTCTGTGCTAAAGGAGAAAAGAATGCTATATGTTGTAAATGGAAAAGGAAGTCTGAGGTTTGAATTTCAATGAGAGTCTCTTTTACCTCAGGAATTCGTGCCAGCAGTAGTTCGGTAGGTGAGGTCAGATGGATTAGCCTAATATCTTGTAAATATGTAGTGTGTGCCTTGCAACTCAGTTGCCTTTTCCCTTCCATTCACTACCCGAGTGGGGAAAAGGAGTGTTTAAAAATCCCAGTGCCCAGCAAGCTCCCCAGACCAATTAAATCTCCATCTCTAGGGGAGGTTTTTTTGCTTGTGTTTACCCTAACTGCACACCGGATTCCAGTGTGCTGCACAGTTAGGAATGACTGCTCTAGTGGAAAGACCAAAGGGCTGGGAATAAAATTATCAACTGTCCAGATCCTACCATTGCCATGAATGAGTTTGTTAGCCTGTAAAATCATAAGTGACTCTATTCTAAGATGATTTGAGCTCTAAAATTCTATGATTCTCTTTCACCTGGTCTCTCTCCCAGAAACAAAGAGCATACCAGGGCCAGCTGTTTTTCTGTAACACCTGGAACTTCTCTAAAGCTGTCTACATGTAAAAGGATCTGTCTAATTGGGTCACTGTGTTAGTAAGTCTAGATTGCCTGACTGGGCTTAAGTAAACAAGTAGTGTTGGTTTATAAAGGAAAAATACAAGCTACATGGTGTTTCTTATACTTACAGACCTACCAACTGGTTTCAAATGAGTAGCGGAAATTTTCTTAATGCATATTTAAGTCCTCTAGTCTTGCCATTTTCCAATTCCTCTGATGTTCGTTAATTGGAAATACACCCTTCTTAGGAAAGCCTTAAAATAAAAACGGATCCCCTTTCTCTTCCCCACTGGTAGAAATTTAAATACTTACAAAGCTAAGGAGACTGTGTTATCCAAAATGTGCATTTTTGTCTGGCCTGGACTTTAACTAGATATTATTGTAGTTGCCTAAATGATGAGAGAGAAGCTTTAACTCCTGAACTAAGGCGCAATTAGTCGGGCATAAAGGAACTCTAAAGGGATACTAATTACTTTTAAAAAGATAAATTGAATTGAACCAGAGAAGCAGAAAATTACCTTTGTTGAAAATCATCTTGGTCGTGTAAGAAAGGGAGGGCTTTTTGAATTGGAACAACTGAATGAGGATGGCTGAGAGGAGGCCCTTACCACTTTCTCAGCCAAACATAAATCCCAAGGCAGAAACTTTAAGCTTGAATGCTCCCCAGTTAAGGCAAGGCTGTCTTTTCGGACCCTAGTAACCGGCATGCATACCTTATACTCGTGCCAGCAATTGTTTTGACATCTCACAGCAAGGAGTCCCAACGTGATTTGTAAATGTTGCCTAAAAGGGTGTGTTATGAAACTGTCTAAATGAAGGTAATTTGAATTCACTTTTAGTTTTTAAATGGATCTTCAGGGCAGGGGTGAGGTAGTGCCTCTGTCTGTGAACTCCGCAGCCCCTTAGCGTGTGTTATGTGTGGAATGAGTTCAGTGTGTGTGGAAACTGTTGTATTTACCGGTCCGTGAGTCAAGCTCAGGAGACAGCCAAATCAAACTCAATGCGGTGTGTCACCGCTACAAAAGCTCTGGGAACCAGTGACCAGAGGCAAATCCAGAGATGCTATTTTGAGGAGAAGGTATTTTGAAAAATCACCCTTCCTACCCCCAGAAAATCTTATAAGGACCGAGGAGATGTTTGGTTTACTCAGTACTATGTGCAAATGGCCCTTGGCTTTTTCCTTATATAACTGAGCACAGAAAATAACAAAATTTGGAACCATTAACTTAATAAGGTCCATTGGTAACCGCTGGACACGTCTCTGCCCTCATCCCCTGCACCTCTCAACGGCATTTGCATCGTTGGCCATCATGCCTTAACCGTCTTCCCCAGAGCCTGCTTTGCCGACCTTTCCCTCGCCGCCTGACCAGTGCTGGAGAGCCCCGCGCCCTCGTCCTGTCTGTCCCACTCTCCCTCTTGCTGATCGCAGCCGTGGCATGGCTTTAAACGCCACCTCCATGCTGATAACTCCCTAACCTGTATTATCGGCTCAGACTTGCTCTGGGCTGCACACTCCAACATCCGACTGCCTGCTCCATTCTCCGGGTGTCTAGCAGGCATCTGGATCCCAGCAAGTCTAACGCAGGACTTTGCTTCCTGCCCTCCTGACTTCATTCTCCCTACGTTCTCCTCTGAGTCGCGTGGGACCACCTAGAGCCCACACCAAACAGCCAACAGTCATCTGCAGCCCTTCCCTTTTCCTCTAGTCCTCCAGTGAGCGCTGTCAGCTTTACCTCCAAAATATCTTCCTAACCCCCTCACTCGTGTCCATTTCCGCTCTCCCATCCTCTCGGGCCTGGGCGGCTGCCCCAGCCCCCCTGGCTGAGCTCCCTCCAATCACCCTTGCTCCCCGCAAAGCATTCTCCACAAAGCAGCCAGCATGAACTTTTCAGAATGAAAATCAGATCATGTTAATCGCCTGGTTAAAACCCCGCAATGTTATCCTAGGAATGCCAGCATACCTAGTTCTGTAAAACACCATATTAACAGATTAAAGGAGAAATGAGCATCTCAGCTAATGCAGAGAAAGCATTCAATGAAATTCAAATTTTTCCGTGATAAAAACTAAACATACAAGAGCATTCCCTAAACCTGATAAACATCATAAAATGCATTTTTTTAAAAAAGAGCAGAAGTAAAAGAGATCAGGGGTGCTGGGGGAGTGGGGTCTGGGTTGTAATGTTAAATGAGTGGTCAGAGTAAGCCGCACTGGGAGGGAAACAATAAGATGTAAGAGAACCGGAAGGGAAAGGGCGGAGGGCGAGGAATGAGTCAGGCAGGGGTACCCAGAGAGCGTTAATTTTATCAGCAGGGTTTCGTTTCTTATGCTTGGTGGTAGGTTCGTTTCATTATTATCTGCACCCTTTGGTTTGCCTGAAATATTTCACCATAATTTTTTTTACGAGTGAATTAGAAGGGCTGGTGGCTGGACACAAGCTGGGTACAGTGGGGAGAGGCTGAGCTAAGACCACAGCAGTGAGGACAAGGGGGTGTGTGGATACCGCTGTGCCAGGAAGGGGGGTCCTCAGGATGTTAAGACTGGCTGAGTGTGGGAGGGGAGAGAGGGGACATGTCGAGGATGACCTCTGTCCCTGCACAGATAACTGGAGAAGGGTGGTGCCAGGACACAGGAAGAGGAGCAGGCCTGGGAGTGAGGGGCCGGGGGCCAGCTGGCTCGGTTTTGGACAAGGTGGCTTTGAGGTACTGGCTGATGTTCAATAGCAAAAAAAAAAAAAGAGAGATAAAAGCGTGCGTCAGATCCATGGCTCTGCTACATTGAGACCCCATTCTGGAAGATCGCCACCTTGCTGGTCAGATACCAAGGGCAGGACCCCACGATCAAGCTGACATTATGTCTTCCGCAGCGTGCTTGGGGCTGCTCCCACCCTGTGGAAATCTTCCGTCTCCCTGAGGGCCCTGGCCCAGGACACTGTCGCACAGACTGCTCAGGGCTTGTCAGAGCGGGGCAGGACCTCAGAGATCAGCTAGTTGGCAGTATCCCCTTTTTTTAAATAAACTTCTAAATTTTAAAATTGATTTACATTCACAGAAAAATTGCAAAGAGAGTAGAGTTCCCATATCCCCCACACCAGCTTCCCCTATCATTAGTAAGCTTACATTAGTATAAATTCACAATTAATGAGCCACTGTTGGTACATTGTTATTAACTAATGTCCATACATTTAGCCATCGTGTCTCCTTAGGCCTAGACTATGGCAATTTCTCAGACTTTCCTTGTCTAGGATGACCCTGACAGTTTTCAGGAGTGCTGGTCAGATATTTTGCATAACGTTCCTCAGTTGGGATTTGTGTGACGTCCCCGCCCTCCCCCTTTTTAAAGAGCGCAGACTGCCTCCCTGGAGACTGCCTCCCTGCCCGCAGCAGAAGGCGGCGACAGCTCTGGGTGAGGCCTGAGGGATGGAAGAAGAGCCTCAGGCATTTCTGCAGGGCTCTGAGAAACCTAGTCTAGAACGACCCCCATTTATAGACCAGGCAGCTGCTCTCCCGAGCCTCCGCTTCCCTTTTCTGGGCAGGATCACCACCCTCATCACCCCCACTTCAGCGCGTGCATCTCCTGCCCCCCGGAATTTCTTATGCCACAGAGATCGACAAATAGACGATCTCTCGTATTGCACTGATCTCCAGCTGCACAGTCCTCCTGAGGTATCTCTGGGGGAATTTGTTCCAGGACCTTCTGCGGATACCAAAATCTAGGAATGCCCAAGTCCCTGATAGAAAATAGTGTAGCATTTGCATATCACTAACCAAAGCCACCTGTATACTTTAAATCATCTCCAGCTTAGTTATAATACCTAATGCAATCTAAATGCTATGTAAATAGTTGTTATGCTGTATTATTTAGGGAATAATGACAAGAAAAAATAGTCTGCTCATGTTCAGTACAGATGCATTTTTTTTCCCAAATATTTTCGATCCGCGGCTGGTTGAATCCACAGATGCAGAACCCTTGGAGAAGAAGGGCTGGCTATTATTTACATTCAGATCATGTAGCTCAGCCAGACTGGTCAGTGGGTCAAGGACTGCTTTCAGAAGTTAGCCAGAAAAATATACATCCAAAGTCTTGTTTCACCACTTCAAGGGCTCACAAACCTTCTGGGAATGAAACGTGGACCCCAGTGAGGAATCCCGGAGACAGGGTGACATGTGGAACACACACACCCTGCCTAAAATTAGAGGTGACAGGTCTCCCCGATACTTTTAGACAAATGGATGCCCCTAAAACACTCAGGCTTGTCAAGATCCAGGCTCCGGTGTCCAGCAGACCGAGGCTAATCCCAGCCTGGCCTCTTCCTAGAACTGTCCTCTTGGCAGGTCCTCTGTGCCTCCCTTTTACACTCTGTAAAATGGGAGAATATCGAACTCAGAGGTTGTGGTGAGGATTGAGTGAGACAGAGCTCAGTGCAGTCGGTGTCTAGCCAAGCTCAACAGCTGTTGGTATTGTTGTTGTTGTTGTTATGACTATTGTTATTATTAGGCATTGTCAACACAGCCTGCTCCTTTTTCCTATGCCATCCTCACTTACCAGTAGATCATGGGTGAAATGGCACCCACACAAACGCTTTTCTAGGATTCATACTTTTTGAGGCAGTGACCAAAGGGGAACATTTCTAAGTCAGCTGAGGCCCAGGAAACAACAGCCCCAAACTCAAAATAACCTTCCAGATAAGGGGACACTTTTGGCTTCATCTGGATTGCCTCGGCTCGGGGGAGGGGCTCTTAGGGGAGGTCTCAGCACGCCCTTCCACTCAGCAGAGTTTTTCGAACTGCAGGTTGCAGCCATTAGTGGATGTTGAAGTCAATTTAGTGGGCTCTGACCTGCATTAAAAGAAAGAAAGAAAGAGAACTGGACTAGAATGGAAAATATCAGAGGGCATCATTTGTAGAAAGTTTAATATTATTTCAGGAGATCTGTTTTGCTCGTGTGTGTGTGTGTGTGTGTGTGTGTGTGTGTGTGTGTGCATGCGCGCGTGCGCGCGCTGGGTCGTGTTGTAAAATATCTTTCTTTCTATGGTTAGTACTCAAAAAGGACTGTGAGCCTCTTGAGGTAAAGAGAGGGTTTAGTAAGCCCAGCTGAGGAACAAAAGAGAAGGGAACAAATGCTTTTATGACCAAGGGAGTCAGGACTTGGAATAGAGATTGTGAATAGAAGATGCCGGAAGGTACTGGAATCTTTCTCACTCCACCACAGGCCCCACCCACACCTAAGGTTATTGTAGTATCCTTTTCTGGCTCCTTTTAGGGATTAGCAGTTTAAAAAATAAACACCAGCCCCTGGAACAATACGGGCTGTGTCCTCGTGGGCAAAGGCAGTGAGGAGGAAGGAGGGCTGTGTCCTGTTGTCCCTGTGGTAGGAGCAGGACTGGGGGGAGGGGCTCTGGAAGGCCCTGAGCTCAGTCCTGGACACGCTGTTTTTGAGGTGCTGGTTGATGTTCAATGCCAAAAAAAAAGAGGAAGGAGGTGAAAGTGTGTGTGTCCTATCGAGGGCTCTGTAATGCTCAGACTCAGAAACGCCCCGAGGGCTAGAGCAGGAGGTGGCGACATTAACAAGACCAGGGCAACTGGAGTAAGAGGGCTGTCTGGGGCGGAGAAGAGGTCATTTGTTCCTGCCCCACCCCCTTTTGTGGCTTCTCCTCGCCCCAGGGTAGAGTCGGATCTTAACCCGGCTCACAGAGCCCCTTCATCTTCCTGGCCCTCGGTGTCTCTCCAGCCTCCTCACTCCCTCCCGGGACTCTGGAGTCCACATATCCTGAATAACTTGCGGTTCCCAGACCATCACGCTGCCCTCTCTTCCTTCTGGCCTCTAATGTCTTACTCAGACTTTACTGTCCTTGGAACATGCCAGGCCTTGCCCCTTGGGCCTCATCTTACCAGTCACCTCCTACCTCCCAATATGCTGCGGTGGACCCTCTGTGACTCCCCAGTAGGGACATTTCCATCTGTACCTGCTGTGCCTCCAAGACTGAGCCCTGGAGGCGGGACTGGGTCTAGCTCATTCCCTCTGCCCACCCAAGCACCTGGTGACACAATGTAGATGGCCGATTGACTTTTTATTGAATGAATAAGTAGAAAAGGGTGAGCCCTCTCCTGGAGTCAAATCTGCAGGCTCTAATCAGGAATTTTCACGAGCCTGAGCCATTAGGGAGTCCTGGGAGCCGCAGGATTTGCAAGTTCGAGACAGACCTGAGTCAGAGAGGCCAAGAGAGGACATGAAGTTAGAAGCCTGTGCTGCACTGTCACAGAAAGGTGGGTAGGGCCAGGACTGAGCGGCAGAACAGGTTATGGCCGTTCCTTCAACTTTTATGGCCCTGGCTATGAGTGGGCTGTGGGGCCCAGCTCCTGTCCCCAGGGCATCTTAAAGGAACTTCAGGACTTCTGACTCCAAGTTCAAAGGTGGGAAAGCACAAGGTATGTTGGGGACATGGGAAAGAGAGTAGAGTCGCTGGGGCAGTCACCCCAGAGCCAAGTGGAGAAGGGGCAAAGAGGCAGGTGAGGGGGGTGGGCGGGGGCGGGCCCAGGGCATAGTTTTTATTGGAGGAAACAGGAGACCACCAGAGGGTCTGCAACCACTACCTACTACAATTATAGGAAAATTTTGGTATGTTTTTCTAGGAAAAAAAACATAACTTTCACCAGATTCTCAAAAATGTTGTGACCACAAACAGTAAACAGATAGTGTGTTAAAGGCTTTTGAGCAGATTTGGGGAATATTGCTCTGGCAACAGTGTGCATGATAAAATGGAGTTTCACTAGCTTCCCTTGTGGAAAAACATGTTCCATGGCAAGATGGTGTGTAAATATTTGAGATCTGACATTTGGTTGTTTGGTAGGATTGTCTGCTTCTCTGCATACAAGTTAGAAGTTTTATTTTCTAATAGAGGTAGCCCCAACTTAGTATGTATGCTCGTTATCTTCACAGGAAGCTAGCTGTCCAGCTGTGTGGTCTCAGCTGTCTCCAACAGGGACGGTTTTCCTTTGTTCCTTTCCCCACAGTTGACTTTGACTCTGCCTTGGCCTCCCATCCTTAGGTCCTGCTTCTCATCTCATTCCAGGTTGATACAGAGCTGAGTCATTTATTCATTCATTCAACAAATATTTTTGTGAGTGCTGACTGGGGAGGGAAATCAGTGGGGCCTGGGACACCTGAGAAGGGACCTGTGACAGCAATGGTGGAGGGGACAGCCATCAAGGTAAGGCCTCATCTTGTTTCTGTGCCAAAATGCCTCATAGTCCCATTGAGTTTGACTTTCCTCAAATATGCAGATGAATCTCACTTCAGCCTTTTGTATAGTCTAAGACCAACCACTATTAGCTTTATGTGTTTATTTCTTTTTCTTGTAGGTTCTAGGAGGTTGTGTTAGCCTATTTTGTGCTGTTGGAAGACTACAGACTGGGTAAATTATAATGAACAGAAATGTGCTTGGCCCATGGTTCTAGAGACTGGGACGTCTAAGAGCATGGCATTGGTATCTGGTAAGGGCCTTCATGCTCCATCATCCCATGGCAGAAGGAAGGAGGAAAGAAAGTGTGAGAGCGAGAGAGGAAGAGGAGGCCGAACTTGCTTTCACAGCAAACCCAAGCCTGTGATAACAACATGAATCCACTCATGAGAGCAAAGCCCTTATGACCTGATCACCTCTTATTAGGTGCCCCCTCCAAACATTGTTGCATTGGGGATTAAGTTTCCAGCACAGGAACTTTGAGGACACATTCAAACCACGGAAGAGGTGGAAGGAGAAAGGAAGGAGCTGGCCTAAGGAGAAACTCAAAATGTGTTATTAATATAGTCAAGTTTGTTTTTGAGAATGAGGACATTAGTCTCCCTTCATCTCAGGGATGTCCCCCTGACTCATCCGCCTGGACCTACCTGGAAGATGCCTTATCTTCCACTCATGCCTCTGCCAACATCTGGGCCTGGGTCTCCTGGGAAGAGGCCCCTTGATAGGACATCTCTCCCTCCCCAAAGGCAGTCCCAGTGGGGGACAGGAGGCAGGCTGCACTTCCCTTTCTGTCCTGTTCCTTAATGCCCACCTAACGTCATGACTGCACAAAGGGTACTTGATGTGTCAGACTTACCTGAATAGAGGGAACTGTGACATCAGAGGAAAATCAATAGAATGTGCTGCGAGGGGGGCCGGGGAAAGAGATTTTAAGGAATTGGCTCATATAATTGAGGAGGCTGCAAGTCCAGAATCTGCAGGATAGGCAGGCTGCAGACCCAGGGAAGAGTCCAGAGTCACTCTGCTGGGAGCTCTGCCAGCACAGTGACTTTGGACTCCATTCAACTGATTGGATGAGGCCTACCTGCACTATGGAGGGCAAACTGCTTTACTCAGTCTACTGATTTAGATCTCGATCCCATCCAAAATACCTTCACAGAAATATCTAGAATACTATTTAGCCAAATATCTTGGTACTATGGCCTAACCAAGTTGATACATGCAGTTAATTATCACTCGCCTCAACTCTAGTTCTCTGCCTTCCCCATCAGGCAAAAGGGTGATATCGCTGAAAAGGAGACAAAAGGTGTGACCACGACACAACCCAGGAATTGGACGGTGTGGTCCTTCCACCCCACACGCACCCTACCCTAAGAGTGTTAACATACCTCATTTCTTTCCCCTTGCTTCTTGCTGTAAGTTTTAAATGGATTTAATAAACCATGTTATTGAAGCATCATAATTTGACCTGTGAGTCGTTCTCTTCTGTGATCCTGGGATAGGTTACCTCGTGGCGTACTTGGAGAGTGCCATTGTGTAAGGTCATTTCCCACACTACAATGCCAAAGACCTGGCATCAGCTTTGCAATGACACTTCTCTGCACGTCAGGTCACTTTATACTCATTCTCAGTAGACAGTGGGGAATGGGAGCAGGGAATATTACAACCTTCCACCCCATCCCTGGGTTGATGGGTTTCACTCTCCACATAAAACACCTTTCCATAAATATTTGTGTTTTTCAGGGACTAGAGGACTGGGAGAAACCGTGAGATTACCTCGTGTTCTGCAGTAGCGGGTTATTAGGAAGGACAGGAACACTAATCAGAGGCTCTGACAAAAAAAAAGAAAGCAAAAGCAGAAGTGCCCAGATCCATCTCCTTCCCTACCTTCTCCAGCAGGAGCCCCAACCTCAGGCCATCCCGGAGGTCACCTACAGCAAAGGGAGTCTTTGCTCTCCTGATGTGCCCAGGGTGTGTGCAGGAGCGGGGAGTGACACAGACTGGGAGTTAAGCTCCTTAAATACAGGAACGCAGTTTTTTAAACCCCCAGCACCCACATCCTGCCTGGCACATCATAGGTGCTCAGGGAAAGCCCGCTGCATCGAGGCTGCGCTGGAGACAGATCCTGCTCACTGGGCTGCGGTGAGCGGAGATTCGTTTCCGGCACGCCATGTTGGAAATTTGAAAGCAGCTTTCCCTGGAAGTGCCGCATGCAAGGTGACTACGTTCTTCAGGACGGCAACGCTGCACCAAACGAGCTAAGCAGGCTTAACTGGGGGCACAACTAGCGTGTACAGCTATGGGAAATGCCTTATTAATGTCAACTGAAGTACTTTCAGAATCTTCCTGTCTACACATTAAGAACTGCCTGTACACTCCATTCCCACTGCCACTCAGTCCTGAAATTCAAACGGGTCCAAATACTGGGGAGTCCATGAGAAAGGGTTTGGTTTCCACCTATTCTGTCATCTCCCCCCACCCAAGGTGCACGCAGTGACTCTGCACTCTGTCCCGCACCTTGTAGCTGAGGTGTCATAACACCCCGGGGCAGAAACTGCTCCTTGTTTTCACACCTTCTACTCAAGGTATGCTGTCAGCCCCTAGTAAATTGTGAATGCTAGAAATAAAGTGACCGTGACACTGCTTCTTATTTCCGTGCACACCTTGTCTCCCTGGAAAGTGGGAGGGGTAGGTTGTGAAGGGTGGGGGACGGGGAAGAGTGTGGACAGCTGCAACCGCCCCCTGGCACACCCACTGGTTCTCAGGTAGAGTGAGCAGGACATTCATGTCCTCATTAGCCTTTCGCTTGAATTATTCTGCCTGACTCACTCCTCCAGTCTCACCAGTGGAGGAGGAGTTTCTGCCTTTCAGAATGAATGTTGTTAAGACTCAGTTTACGAAGAGACTGTTTTGAATGAACACAACGTGTTAAATGCTTATGAACTGAAGAGATTCCTATAATATCAGGCAATGCAAATGTTTTAAAAAAAAGCATCTATTATGCAAATCTTTTAAGAGTGCCCTGGGAAACAAATTGTGCAGAATATTTTTGCAGCCCCATATATTAGAGTTAGACCAATAATTTTCAGCTGGGGACACTTTTGCCTCCCAGGGGACATTTGGCAATGTTTGGAGACATTTTTGGCTTTCATGACTGGGGGAAGGGATGGAAATCAGCGATGCTGCTAAACATTCTGCAATACATAGGACAGCCCCATACAACCAAGAATTACAGTGCCAAGGTCGAGAAAGCCTAAGTTAGATGGATATATCTGGTCTATTGCCATTATATTACCTAGGGAAACAAATCATTAGCAGACTTCATATTTGCAAAGATTAAAATATACATAAAGGCAAATAACTTTCTTCTGAATTTTGTTTCCTTATCACTGGCTTACTGCACAGGTGTTCATACCATGTTTTAAAAGTTTTTAACTTCTCCTTAAAGTTTGAGCTCTTATTGCTAACCACTTTTCACAAACAAATCACATTTTTATTACTCTAGGCAAGTAATTATTGAGGGAACAGAAGAAACCCCCAAAGTGCATTGAGATGAAGCGATGGGCTCATTTACCACTGACAGCGGCAGATTGTATTTTCTGAAAATGACTGCATCCATGCCCCCGTCCTACACGTTCTTCTTAGAATATGACTTCGGCATTCCTCCCATCAAGGGTGAGGCCTCTGTTCCCTCTAGTTGAACGTGGGAGGTTTTATCACCATGGCACAAGTTACACTATGTGGCTTCAGAGGCCAGGTCATAAAGGAATATAGCTTCCTCTTGGTTTTCTTGGAACGTAGCCACTATACTGTACGAAGCACAGCAGCCACATGTGTGGATGTTCTGGCCAACAGCCCCGATGCAGGGCTTGAGGTCCCAGCTGACAGCCAGCATCAACCACCAGACATGTGAGTGAGCAAGACTTTAGGTAGTTTTTGCCCTCAGCCCTTGAGTTACCCACGGTCTTTGGGTCGTTGGGTCTTTCCAACGAAGGCCCCACACTTTGTGGAGCAGAGACAAGCTGTCCCTCTGTACTCTTTCCAAATTCCTGACCCACAGAATCTATCAGTATAATAAAATTGTCATTTTAAGCTACAAAGTTTTGGAGTAATTGTTATGCATCAAGATATACAAGGAAGAGTAATTCTCCCTCAAAAAACACATATATGCACATAAAATTTATCATACAACAAACTTCCAAATTACATCGTGGACTTTCGGGAAAGCTTATAAATGGTCAAAACCACAAATTCTAAATTTTGCAATGCCAAAGATCTTCTGCCAAGACGGTAAATAAGTGGCAAACCCGCTCTCACTCTCCTATCCTGTACCTAAGACGAACATCACTAATCATAGAACTCTCTCATGATAAACAGGAATCTTGCCTCAAAGTGCTTCTCAACAGAGCTTTCAGCAAAACACAAAACCAAGGTCGGGGCTGACACACAATTTGAAATCTCTTTGCCATCCCCAGTGTTTGTTATGAGAGTTGAGGCTGCTTTTCACTGGCTCATCCCCAGACAGAAGGATTTAGCTATTGTTTAATCAGGTGCACACAAAAGAATGTATGGCTTTACAGTACCTGTTTGCAAAAAATTCTGTTATATTAGCTTAGCAGACGAATATGGTGGACATCCTTTTATCACGGTTTTTGAGAATTTGTCCATAAAACAACAATAGCAATCTGCTGATGCCAAAGGCCAGTTTTATTAAAAACAAATAAGCCCAAATCCCTGGTACTTCAAAAAAAATGTTTAACTTCTTAAAAAAAAAAAAACAGTGGAAGAATTTCTAAAGAAACAAAAAGTTGAATATGATGAGATAGACTCATAGGTCTAATCAGTGATTGAAACCAACAACTTTACGAGACGGTTCAGAGGTGGAATCTTTGATTTCGGTTTGATGAGGCCAGCGCACGGCGAAGAGCCCATTGGTGCGTGATTACCTTTGACGTTTGCTCAGCGCACTTTATTCTAGCAGGTCCACGGAAGAGCACCAAGTGAATATGCCCTCTCTTTTTCAATTTTCTGTTTGTGAATTTGATGTCTTCACCTACAACTGACAGCTAAATTTCCTCTCTCATCTATCAGGGATTCTGGGAAGGCTAAAGTTGTTTATTTTTAAAAAGGAATGTAATAACAGTTATTTGAAGAAAATGACTGAGGTGATTGAATTCCTGGGCAGGCAGGCAGACCACGTGACCAGGGTACTTTTTAACCTAAGATTTCAAGGATTCTGGAGAGTCACAGTCATCTGTCTTATTCTTTCACGGTGGCTTTTTTGAGCTTTGACTCAAGTTACTTATAGAAGAGGGGAGGGGTGGAGAGAGAAAGGAAAAGTCACAGTGACTGAAATTCTCGAACTGTTCTTCTTTTTTTTTTTATTTTTTTTTAAATTTTTTTTTTCTAAAGCCAGTTGAATTTAGCAGTGGGAGGTTGAATACCACCTTTAGTGACACTAATGTTAATAAGTTCTGATAACCCTCTACCATTGGACCAGCCACGTCCTTTTGAGAACATTTTGAAATTATAATTTAACCAAGGAATAATCCTGGAAATGTTTTTGAGATAACTGAAGATTGTCTTCTGCACCCCTCTGCTTGCTTACCTATGTCCTCTCCTCGCTTTCAAACACCCTCCTCTCCTTCCACCCCCTTTTCCCACAAACCAACCCTGCGTCTTCGTCTTCATGTTTTGCCACTGAAGCCACCCTTTCCTTCCCCAATCCCTTCTAGGGCTTTCCAGTCTCTGTCCATCCTTCTAGAAAAACTACGGGACTCCTTGACTAATCTGATAAACCAATTCAAGCTGAGGTATTATTTTAGTGTTTTCCTACAAAGAACCACTTTCTCATAGGAAAAAATAATGGATAACTATATAAATTAAATGCAAATGGATTTAATTGTTTCGTTTATTTAGGAGACTACAAAAACATTAAAAAATCCCAAACAAGTTAAAAAATGTCTATGGACATTAAATTCTCACAACTTTGTGAGATACATATTATTGTGCCCATTTTCCTGATGTGGAAATGGAGGCTTAGGCTTGTCAAGAGATTGCTCAAGGTCCCAGAATTCAAACCCAGATTGACTTAAATGCAAAGCACATGTTCCTAACTGTCATGGCTCTCTGCCTCCTGAGAGAAGCTTTGAGAGATTGCAGAGGGTGATCTTTCCTAGGCAGCTTGAAGGAGAAGGCCATTTTACCACGCTGGTTTTTGATAGCCAGCATTAAAAATCAGAGCACATGTTTATGACTGCGGCTATTCTGGAACACTTAGCAAATGACTTGCTTTGGAAAGCTTAGGGTTTACTCATTTAAACACCAATTTTTAAATGTGCATGGAAATTTTTATTAAGTGTATTATGTAATTTCTTACCTTCTTAGGCTGGATATTCTAAACATAATTTAGCCTTCAGCCTCTCCTTATATACTCCAGGCTCACTAATGTGAACGTTAGCTACAGTTAACGAGGCTGTAAGACAGCAATGCCTTCAGGGACTGTTGAAGTACATAGGGCTATTTTTAACCTACATTTTAAGTGGTCCCAAACTACTGTGCTGTTTGGGTTCTTGTGTCTGCTTTTCATAGATTTTCTGCCATGCTGTCGGCCTCTTGGTTACTGACTCTCGATGCTATTAGCATCTGTCTGTAGCAGCCCTTCTTTAACCTCTTAGTTTTGCTACTTATAATCTGTGGTGGATATGAAACCCAGGTATCTAGGCATATTTTGTCTGAAAAAAGAGTGAATGCTCATGAATGGCTGATGGATTTCTCGTGAGAAGGAAATATGAATTTCAGTGAATGGAATTTATAACATCTATGTTAACTTTCTGGTTTTCCCGGTCAATAATTAATGAAATTGTCAGTTGATCGACGCACTAGCAATGTCCGTTGGTACCTGCCTGCCCACAACCCCCTTTAGGGAAATGCTGCAGCTCCCACCGCCCCTGCTTCCTAGGTGGCCATGCTTTGTGCTATTTAACCATGACCTCCACGTCACCCACGCTCCATGGGACAGGCTGCCTGGAGCACCTGACCCAAGGGCAACCAGACCGCAGACCGGCCAGTGACCACGATAAGAAGATGAGTTGCACTTTGCCGATCCCAACTCTGGGGAATTTGAACTGGGAAACAAGGCAAGGTGGCTCGGGGTGGTATTTGAAACAGAATGTTCGCAAGTAGAATTGTGTCCCCTGAGGCCATGAGGTTGAAGTGATGAAGAAGCAGAAAGAGAAAGACAGGGAAGCAAATGCACAGAGAGTCAGAGAGGCTTTGCAGGCATCTACAACTAACTATAAAATTATTTATAGTTTTAAAATTAAAATTAGTTTTTTGAGAGCTGAGTTGTTAGTGACTTCCTATATTTTCTGGACACTGTGCAAGCAGAAACACACAAATGATTTAACTATACAAGAGAAGTAGTAGAATTTGCAACAGAGACACTTAAAGTGCGAATTATTACAAAAGACAAGTGCATGTGAAGAAAAAGACAATGCCAGTTATACTGAAATACAGGACTAGCCTCCCCTTATAGCCTGAATAATCAATCCATCAAAACAGAAGCAAAGATTAAGAATTCACATGATAAAAAAAAAAAAAAAGAATCCACATGCTAAAAATGTAAAACAATCAGAAGAAAGCCCTTAAGTCCTGCTAAGGTTCTTTTTTAATTAAGCAATTACAACTGGCATATAATCCCTGGTTACTTGTGTGTGTGTGTGTGTGTGTGTGTGTGCGCGTGTGCGCGCACGCAGCATTGTACTAAGTGAGAGGTGGGATGTGACCGTCCTACAACAGCCTATGTGGAGAGACACAGCTAGACAGGTGCTCCCATGGGAGCCCCGCCAGGAAGAGAGCATACTAGAGGCAGACAGTGACAGAAATGAACCAAACAAGAGGCCAACACTGATTTCTCACTCATTCTTAGTGGCTCTGGAGAATGTGGCTCAAGTGACACCTTGTGACCTCCACAGAGGTGAGTGAGGCCTGCTGGAAGGCCTCTGAACAATGTTCTTACACCATTAGGGGCTCTACCTAAGGTCAGAACACGGCAGACACACATATTTCCTACATTCTACGCATAGCTCAAAACCTCTGGCCTCCAGGGATTTCTCAGCAATTGTCCTGACCTCACACATGAGGCAGTGGAGAGGCAGGTGGGGCTGCCGTCCATCCAGGTGAGGGCCAAGGCAGCCAGGGTGTATTGCTGGAACAGAGAGGCCCAGGCCAGGCTGAGAGGAAGCCAGGCTTGTCACTGACAACAAAAGAGAATGGATCAAATCAGAAGGGCCAGGGAAGGTGATAAACAAAAACGAGCAGCAAGACTGACGGCCAGGAGAGGTGAGAGCAACACATCAAAGTGCTGGGTATCAGGGCCGAGTTATTCAGGTAAGTACCTGGGGAAGAGAAAGGCTATGCTGGGAGGCTGCCACCTTGACTCATCCAAAGGAGCCAAGGTGGGTTAGGCTGAAAACCACTAACTTGCAGACACTGTAGTCTCCACCTACAGTAGGTAGTTAAGGGAGAGAGATAAACGGGGAAGGAGGAAGAGAAGGGGACATAGGGTGGATGATGGGCAGAGAGAGGGCAAAAGAGAGAGAGAGATCATTCAAGAGTGCAACTCGATTTGACAAAACGGGGCCCAAGCGGTTAATATACTACCTAGAAAACTTCCTTCCTCCTTAGAACAAAAACAAAATCACGACCAAAATCTAAAAAAAAGATTGAGGCAATCCTCATGAAACAAACAAGAGGGCTTCATGAGGTCAAGTCAGTAACCTTTGGTCTCGATTCTGGAAACTAAATTTCATGGCTCCTGGTAGCTTCACTAATTCCCCCTTGAACTCTGTGTCAACAAATCTTTTAAAACTGAGCCCTAGCAAGGCATAAATTGGAAAGGGAAGCAGTATAACCTTCCTACCTGCCTCAGAGGCTCCCAGAGTCCTATTTGCAGGAGGACTACTAAACGCGCCAGAGTGAGCAAGGATGAGGCTGGGAGGGACACTGTCCTGGGTGGCAAGGAATGCACCCCGAAGTGAGAGAGGCCAGAGACATGTGGGCCTGCCCTGAGGCACCTGGCGTGAGCCTCAATGCTCGGCCACCTGACCCACCAGCAGTATCTGGCCACCTGGCCACGCCCTCCTTCTAGAGGCGTTTCTTTCCTTGAATCCTGGAATCTCACACTTGCCTGGGTTTTCTTCATCCCCTTCATTCACGGATGCTCTTTCTGAAAAGAAAAAAAATATTATTATGGAAAATGCCAAACATTTATAAAACAAGAGAAAAATGATACAATGAAGGCCCACGCATTCATCACCAAGCTTCACCGACGATCAACCTGTGGCCCATCTCGTTTGTCCAAGACCCCGACCCACTTCCCTGCTCCCATAGGGTATTGGAAAGTAAATCCCAGTCATCATATCAACTGGAAGACTTTCAATGTGTGTCTCTAAAGACTCCCTCTATAAAATCATAACCTCAAATCCATCAATCACACCCGCCCCAAATAACAACTCTTTAATAGCTTCAAATACCTAGTTAGTTCACATTTCCCCAATTGTCCAATAAATAGTCTTTTTTAAATGGTTTATTTCTTTGAATCAGCATCTAAATGAAGTTCATACATTGCTATTGCTTAATATGTTTCTTAAGATTCTCTCTCCAAGTCTCTTTATGTTTTTCCTGCAACGTTTCTGTTGAAGAAACTAGATTGTTTACCATACAGAATTTCCCACATTTTGAATTTTTCTTATTACATCTCATGGTTTCCTTAACATGTCACTCCATCCCTTGTATTTCCTGTACATTGGTAATTAGATCTAGATGTTTGATCTGGTTCAGATTCTACTTTTGTTTTTTTTTTTTTTTGGAGACAGAGTCTCACTCTGTTGCCTGGGCTAGAGTGCCGTGGCGTCAGCCTAGCTCACAGCAACCTCAAACTCCTGGGCTCAAGTGATCCTCCTGCCTCAGCCTCCTGAGTGGCTGGGACTACAGGCACGTGCCACCATGCCCAGCTAATTTTTTCTATATATTTTTAGCTGTCCAATTAATTTCTTTCTATATTTGGTAGAGGCGGGGTCTTGGTCTTGCTCAGGCTGGTCTTGAACTCCTGAGCTCAAACAATCCGCCCGCCTCGGCCTCCCAGAGTGCTAGGATTACAGGCGTGAGCCACCACGCCCGGCCAGTCCCAGCTATTAATGCTTGAGAGGCTGAGGTGAGAGGATCACTTGAGCCCAGGAGTTTGAAGTTACAGTGAGCTATGATCACCCAAATGTACTCCAGCCTGGGTGACAGAGTGAGACCCTATCTCTAAATAAATAATAAATAAAATTCTTTTCTTTCTTCATTGATAAACGTCTTTAAATTTATTGTGAATGGATTTTGAATTCAATTATAGTTTTTAAAGATGAAGTATTTAATTATGTAGCTCAAATTACAGACTGCACATGTGTGCTAAGCAGTCACCTGCAACTGCCTTGGACACCAGCAAAAAAGACTATAACTACAAATGGAGAGAGACACCTGAAAAGAGGACTGAAATTCAGATCTGTGCTAGGATTCCTGTTCATCCTCCTAGTCCCCAACCCTGACTGTCTGCATTTGGGACTGTATCAATGTTCCTTAGGTGCCTGGCACAGCTATTCCTTAGGCTTTTTGGCCATGATAGGCAATGCTCTCTGCTCTGCAGGGCTAAAGCAGGGGCCCAGCAGGCAGAATGCCTCCTCTGGCTGTGCTGAGCATCTCACATGGAACAGTGAGTGGTGGGCATCACTATCTGCCTAGCACTGTGGGAACCAGGGGGCACAGGTTAGGTCCATTCTGTCCAGGAGGCCCTCCAAGGAGCCCAGATAAGGCTGCTTACAACCAGGAGCATTGGTCCCTGGAGCTGAGGGGACCGTATGTCTCCACACCCTGGTAGCCCATGGTGAAAACCATTGAGCTGCTCTGAGGATGCAGCTCCAATGTAAGCCTTCGGCCACCCCTGAGTCCCTGTCTTCCCTGGCCCCATCCCATATATGCTCTGTTTCATCTGTATGCTTATTCCCTTCATAGCATCTCTCACAAGCTGACATTTTGTTGATTTGTTGGCTGGTTTGTGTTCTTCTCCACTAGACTATAAACTTACTGAGAGCAGGGATCTTAAGGTTTTATAGACTCTTCTGTCTCCATCAACCTGGATAGTACCCAGCTCGTGCTGACACTTAATAAATGTTTGATGGATAAATAAGCAAAAGTGGCTGTGTTTCGTTGAGTCTTACAATCAATTGTAAGTTGTATTACTACTTCGTTTGCAGAATATTCAAATCTGAAAAGCTATACCTCTTAGAATTAATGAGCTGTGGTATGTTTCTCAGTATTTTCATCAGTAAAAGGAGAATGATGATATTTTTCTCATGGTGAAGTTGTAAGAATGAAATCGGCCCCTTTGACCAGGGCTAACCATGACTATTAATATTCTATTAATTTTGAACACTCATTAAATCAGTAATGGTATCTGTTCTTATCATTCTTCCCTTCTTACCAAGCAACTTTGGGATTGCATTTGGGCTCCCTGTGTAGGTCAGAGATGCCCTCCTGGTATCTGACGGATCTTCACATTCTCTTTGTAAGTGAACATGTGAATGTCCAGTTCTACATAAGTCTTGGTGAACCGGGTTGGTGCGGTCTACCTTGAGGAGGGTGCTGAGATCGCAAGGCCCAGAGCCCCGCTTTGCACCACAGTGAACTCATGCACATAAATGGCACCTTCTGAAGCCCCTTGTTGGATGTTAGGAAAAGAAAGTAAATTCTTTCTTATGTAGCCCCCTCACTCCTAGCATTTATAAGAATATCTGAAGTATCAGGCAAGTTAATTTATCCCATTATATTAAGAACTTTTTCTTTTCAATAAACTATTTTTTCCAATTATATTTTATTTTATTTTTATTTTATTTTATTTTTTTGCAAGTCACTTAGGAAACTTTACACATATCAAAATGTTTTTCAGCTGATGAATTTTTTTTTTTTATTTCAGCATATTACGGGGGTACAAATGTTTAGGTTACGTATATTGCCCTTGCCCCCCTCAAGCCCAGGTTACCCACCCTACTGCCTCTCTGTCCTCAGCAGTAATAATAGGCGCCATTTACTGAGTGTAGACGGCGGGCCAGGCATGGTCCCAAGTGTCTTACACGTGTTTAGGCCTTTAATCCTCCTGAAACCTAGGAAGTGGATCCTACAGTTATCACTCCTATTTTACAGACGAGAAGGCTGAGGCATGAAGACTAAGTTACTTGTTCAACTTGTTCAAAGTCACAAAATAATGAGGATTCAAACTAGACGGGCTGGCTCCAGAGTTGACATCTTTCACTCCTTATTAGTTTTGTGACAATAAAACCCAGCAGTGCTCAGCAGCCTGAATAAAAGAGTAAAGAAAACTCTTTATTCTTGAGAAAAGAACAAAACTATTCTTTCTAGAAGTGTGGTAGTAAAAAGGAACAATCAGTCTCTAGTTCTAGTGCCTAGCACAGGTCGCCACGTCCTAATTCACCAAGAAAATTGAGGGAATCAGGTGTGAATCCCACCAACTCCTCTTGCATACAGCGTCTCCCCTGCCTTCCTCCTGTCTGAGAGCTAGTCTCCCTCACTTTAGCTCTTGATCTGGCTCCCTCCTGACTGTTTGGGAGGTTTCCTCATCAGATGTACCCATTAGGGTCCTGGCAGAAGAATGGTGCTGTGCTCAAAACTTGGGCTGCTGAGCACCCCAGGGTGTACCTAATGGAGGTTTCTTTTTTTTTTTTTTTTAGACAGAGTGTTGCTCTGTTCCCTGGTTGAGTGCCAAGGCATAAGCATAGCTCACAGCAACCGAAAGCTACTGGGCTCCAGGGATCCTACTGCCTCAGCCTCCCAAGTAGCTGGGACTACAGGCGCACGCCACCACGCCTGGCTGATTTTTTCTATTTTTAGTGAAACAGTGTCTCACTCTTGCTCAGGCTGGTCTCAAACTCCTGAGCCGAAGTGACCCTCCCACCTCAGCTTCCCAGAGTGCTAGGATTACAGGCGTGAGCCACCGCACCCAGCCCAGTCTTTTCCAAGTATAAATTTATATTTGGGTAAAGTTTCTTCTGTAGCAGGGCTAAAAAAGATAAATTATAGAACTCAAAGACAAAGGGAGCTCCCCAGAAGAAAGTTCAAACTTACTTAAGAAAAATTTGGGTGAATATCCTTAGCTTCTTTTGCTTATATATATTTTAACATATTTTACAATGAATATGTCTTACTTTTGTAATAAGAAAAACAATACATTCATAAGAATTGCTCAGGAGACATGGAATAAAGGTTGTAAGAAAAGAAAGCAGGGAAACTGAGGCCACCTTGCTCATGTTGAGGCTATAGGGTAAGGGAGTGTATTAGAAGCAATCTCAGGGATCCACATCCCCTCTGCCCTCAGGCTTCCAGTACATTCCAGTGGCCATCCTACTGAACGCACCTGCCATTGTCTACCTGACAGCTTTCCTTCCACCTGACATATAGACGGCTGGAGAGTTAATGCCCTGGGAGCAGGCCTCAGCCAATGACGGATGGGGATTGGAGGCTCCCTTCCCTCCTCGCCCTGTGAGTAGGAAAACTCCTAGGCATGTGCTGCACTGTCCTCCCTAGTTCGCAGCAGGCCTGAGCCCCAGTCGCAGTTACACAGCCGTACCTTGCTTAATGGTGTTCCCTTGCTTGGCTTCCTTCCCTTTCCTGCCTTACTTCCTCTCTAGCCGTCCTGGAATCACCTCCTAGACAACTAGTTGAATCATAGAAACTAAAGTGGTTGCTAGGGGCTGGGCAGAGAAGGAAACGGGGATTTATTATTTAAGGGGTAGAGTTTCGGTTTCACAAGATGAAAATTACTATGGGGATGGATGGTGATGACTATACGACACTGTGAATGTATTTAATATTAATACCGCCGAATTGTACACTTAAAAATGATTAAGGCAGTAAATTATATGCTATGTGTATTTCACCACAATAAAAAATTTGAAACAAAACAAAACATACAGAACAAAACTAGTCACACTCAAATCCTGCCTTAAGATCTGATTCTAGAACAACCTAACCCAAGGTAGTAGGAGTCAATATTAATTTTGGGTAGCAGAGGGAAAAAAGCACTTACAGGCTGAACCTGGAGTCCAACTACAAGGAGCCTGAAATCAGCAAGCACTAGAAATTAGAGAGTCCAGCGGGCCTGGGGAGGAAAATGAAAAAGGAGAGAAATGAAAAATCAGACACAGTCTTCAACAAGTTAGGTAAATGTGACAAAGTTGGGAATGGTTAAATTTCCTGCAGACATAATGTGCTAAGGTTCCTCACAGCGTCACAGAGCAGGTTTCTGTGCCCCGCACCGCCGGCCCGGTGTGGCAATCTGGATGCATCGCAGAGGAAGGGCACAGAAGGGGCAGCCAGGCTTCCGTCTTCCCGTGATTAAAGTAGAAGCCACCAGTAGTTCGGGGCTGCCCAGCATCTGTTGCCACTTGTTAATTGTACAATAAGTCCAAAACCAAATCCGCGATTCTCCTTGCCAAAGTCGGGCTTCTTTCAGGATCCCATAGCTTCAGACGGTGGCACATCCACTTGTGCAAGCCGAGCACGCAGGCATCCGCCCTGTTCCTTTCTTCCCCTGCATATGATCCGTCACCAAGTCCTGTAACTTTACTTCCTCAGCTTCTGTCCGATCCACCCATTTCTCTCCATACCCACCATTACGGCTATCCTAGTCCCTCCCTGCTGTCTTTGGACTTCCAAAATAGTCTCCCAACTGTGTCACTTGCTAACGGGCAATCCCTGTGTGACGTTAATTGTAGGTGGCGACTTGACTGCGTTAAGGGACACCCAGAGAGCTGGTAAAGCATTATTTCTGGGTATATGGGTGAGGGTGTTTCCATAAGAGATTGGCATTTGAATCAGTGGACTGGGTGAGGAAGGTCCACCCACACCAGTGTGGCCAGGCACCGTCCAATTCTTGGAGGGCCCAGACAGGACAAAAAGGCAGAGGAAAGGCAAATTCTGACTCTCTCTCTTCTGGAGCTGGGACGCCCTTCTCCTGCCCTTGGACATCAGAACTGCAGGTTGTCCTGGTTCTCAGGCTTTCAGACTTGCCTGAGCCACGCCACTGGTTTCCCCAGTTCTCCAGCTTGTAGGCGGGGTATTGTGGGACTTCTCAGCCTCCATGATCACGTGAGCCGATTCCTCCAATAAATCCCCTCTCATATATGTCCATCTACCTGTCTGTCTGTCTTTCCCTCTTTCTCTCTCCTATTGGTTGTCTTTCCAGAGAATCCTGACTAGTGTACCCTGGGTGTGCAAAGCCCCTCGACTCCTCCTGCAGGCTCAGCGCCTTCCTTAGGGAAGCATCCCTGGTGCCTCCACCCCAGGCCTCTACCCATTCTCACAGTCCTATGTATCTTATCTTTTTACTGTCTATTCTTTGTCTTTTTTTTTTTTTTTGACACAGAGTCTCACTGTGTTGCCTGGGCTAGAGTGCTGTGGCATCAGCCTCGCTCACAGCAACCTCAAACTCCTGGGCTCAAGTGATCCTCCTGCCTTAGCCTCCCGAGTAGCTGGGACTACAGGCATGCACCACCATGCCTGGCTAATTTTTTCTATATATATTTTAGTTGTCCAGCTAATTTCTTTCTATTTTTAGTAGAAATGGGGTCTCACTCTTGCTCAGGCTGGTCTCAAACTCCTGATCTTTAGAGATCCTCCTGCCTCGGCCTCCCAGAGTGCTAGGATTACAGGCGTGAGCCACCGTGCCCGGTCTGTTTTTTTGTCTTCTTTTTCTTTTTTCTTAATCTTTTTTTTTTTTTTTGGTCAATTGTATTTCTTTTTATTTTGTTCTTTCCAATCCTCAAGTGGAACCAGACCTTTTTTACCATTTAATCATAGTTGTAATACAAATATCTGTAAATATATTTTCATTATGCCAGTAGAGAAATACAGAGAACAACATATCAAGCACCTGTGTAGTCATGACCCAGAATTAATGATATTAACAACTGTTAATTTTCTGCCTTATTATTTTTTTTTCAAACAGTTTATTGAGCTCTCGCAGCCCTCAGAAACCGATTCCAGTGGATTCTCTGGTGCAGGCATCACAGACATGAGGTGTGACCAGCACTCTGCTGCCTGCCACATGACCAACTGGCAGGATAAGAGATGCCATATTTATTTTAAATATTTTCCTTTAATTTTAAAAGAAATCAAACATAAAACAGATATGGCTAAAATCCATTTGAACACTGTCCCCCCCCACCGCCTTCTCTCCCTCTTCAGAGGACCTAGCATCAAGAATATCATTGTATGTCTTTCCCATTCATGCTTTTATGCTTTTAATATATAACGTGGCCAGGCATGGTGGCTCACGCCTGTAATCCTAGCACTCTGGGAGGCCCCAAAATGGGTGGATGACTCAAGGTCAGGAGTTCGAGACCAGCCTGAGCAAGAGCGAGACCCCATCTCTACCAAAAATAGAAAGAAATTAATTGGACAGCTAAAAATATATAGAAAAAATTAGCCGGGCATGGTGGTGCATGCCTGTAGTCCCAGCTACTCGGGAGGCTGAGACAGTAGG